>JABUQX010115585.1:10000-12500 GCA_015478945.1 Trachelipus rathkii | reverse complement strand
ATTAGGCCTACTTCTTATATTTTTCACTAGTCACAAAAGAAGCAAGTTCAAGTAACGAACGAAAGAAGTTAATGACTCATTGAACGGGCAACAGTCACTATCTTTTTTTTCTTCAGCGAACCAATAAGAAATGAAATGAGAATACAGCATAAGAAAAACATGTTAAACATTACTAAACGGGATAATAACCGTGTAAGAATAAACACATTTTGAGCCATTGAGAGGAGCGTTTAGGAAATTTTGGAAAAAAAAGTTTATCTGTTATCGAAATCGAATCTAATACAATTTAAAATCTGATAAGAAAATATTTTATAAACTCATAAATTAAGGTAACGGGGAAAATTTTAACTCGTTAACGTTAATTCACAAATGTAACTCGTTAATAGTTCGTTACTTCTTTTCGAAATTAACGAAAGCGTTAAAAGTTAACGAAAAATTAACGAGTTAATTAACGGATTAACGCTTTAACGCGTTAATGCCCACCTTTGTATATATATATATATATATATATATATATATATATAGCATATATTTATATATATATATATATATATATATATATATATATATATATATATATATATATATATATATATATATATATATATATATATATATAATTATATATATATATATTTATATATATATATATATATATATATATATATATATATATATATATATATATATATATATATAAAGTATATATATATATATATATATATATATATATATATATATATATATATATATATATATATATATATATATATATATATATATATATATATATATATGTGTATATTTTATTTTACAAACATTTAAACTAAGTAATGTTAATGGATAGGAAAATTTTAACTCGTTAACGTTAATTCACAAATGTAACTCGTTAATAACTCGTTACTTCTTTTCGAAATTAACGAAAGCGTTAAAAGTTAACGAAAAAATTAACGAGTTAATTAACGTATTAATATATATATATATATATATATATATAATCAGTTATATATATTTATATATATGTTATATAGTGATATATATATATATATATATATATATATATATATATATATATATATATATATATATATATATATATATATATATATATATATATATATATATATATATACAGGGGCGTATATATAGAGTAGGCCGGGTAGGTAGCTCCTACCCAATATTTTTTAGGTTTTAAATAATTGAAATTAAATTGTAAAAGTATACTAAATTATTAAAATTTTATATAAAAGTTAAAAAAAGAAGCTATTTTGCATCATAAATTAAAAGAAAAACAACCACAATAATAATAGCTATAATAATAATTGAATTCATTTAGAAATTCTCGCTCCTACTCTGATCTTAGAAGTAAAAATCTTAACACCGGGCGGATGACGTCATTGTTTACGTCAACTTATAAGGGAGCGGGCTAGTCTGTCCTACCTATAATAATCGATAAAATAATCGATAATATATATGAAACTTTTCGTTCTCTTCCCGTAAATATTTACGAAATGTGTGGCTCGTCGCAGTTTGTTTGAAATTTTTGTATAAAATGTGTCTGATTGTTCTGATATTGAATATTAATTTTATATAACTTTATTTAAGTGGTATTTAGCATTATATACATAAAATTAAGTGAAATAATGCATAATGGAGTAAGTGTAGATTTTATATTAAAGAAAAAACGCTTTAAAAACTTATCTATAAAACGACAGCTCTATTTTAAAAAAATGATAGGCCTAAAAAATCACCAAAATTGCCATCCCTGTTTAAAATTAAGTATTTGGTAAATATAATGTAAACAAGCTTTTCATACAAATAAATAGGTACGTATTATAATTATTAAAATATGTGTTCGATGTTTTCGTTATATATATATATATATATATATATATATATATATATATATATATATATATATATATATATATATATATATATATATATATATATATATATATATATATATATATATATATATTTAAATAAAACTTAAATTAAACCTATATTTTCAAAAACGCTATACTGATTATATATATATATATATATATATATATATATATATATATATATATATATATATATATATATATATATAAAGTATATCTATATACCAATATAGTATATATATATATATATATAGTATATATATATATATATGGCTCATGCGTATTTCGTGGGCCGTAATCTTGCGTAGTATTTTTTATACTGAAAAAGTTTGAAAATACCGTATAATTGACAAATTTACTTTATGGTGTGAAGTTCATTAAATCTTGTTCTTTTTTGTTTTGTTATCACCCTAATATCAACTCTTTTCCCTCTTTTTATTAATGAATTAATGATCTTCTATCTTTCACATCATGACTCATCCATTCTCATGACGAAGATTCCACTCTTCCTTGCTTCTTTCATTTTGGAAAACATCTCCCCTAAAGAAAATAACTGATGCTTGAAATATAACTTTGACTCAATTAACTTCTGATCTTTTTTCTAATTTCTA
>JABUQX010115585.1:0-2500 GCA_015478945.1 Trachelipus rathkii | reverse complement strand
ATATATATATATATATATATATATATATATAGAGGTATATATATGTATATATATATATATATATATATATATATATATATATAGTTATATATATATATAGAGGTATATATATATATATATATATATATATATATATATTTATATATATATATATATATATATATATATATAGTTATATATGGGTCTATCCATTTTTTGCGTACCAAAATAATGGAAGTTGGCCGCTCGATAATTTTTGAAAACTTTTATATTTTGCATGGAGTTAATGTTATCCCTGGAGAGTTCAGAACCACCATTCGTTTTTGTAGATTTACTCTGGTTGTAACAGGGTGAGCCAAAATGTTTGACCAGGTGGAGCAAAATTTATCACTTATTAGAGGTAACATTTTAAGTCATATCTCCATATTGGTAATTCTTATACCAAAGTTCATAGAGAGTGATTTGTTAGGGATACTTTAAGGTACATTTGGCCTTTTATGTTTTTTTTTGGGAAAATAATATTTCACCATGAAAATGAATCCGAAAAATTGTGATAAAAATCGAAGAAATTTCCATTTTCGTGGGTGTATTATTAAAAGAAGGAAATAATTTAACGCTATGAAATTTGGTGTGATGATACATACTGAAGTATGGTTTAACCTAAATCTTATTTGAAGTTTGGTGAATATTTTTAAAAAAATTTACAGGGTGTCCAAAAATCAATTTTTCGGAAAATCGGTAACTTTGAACCTTAATATCTCTGATGGGGTAAGTGCTAAAAATCTGAAATTTTCACACATTATACTACTACCATAGATGTTCCTTCACCTGCAATATTGACTTTGGTATTTGCTTGGTTTAAGAAATACAGCCCTTCAAAAATGCCAAAAAAAAAAATTTTTTTAAGTTGTGTTATGATACCTATTATTATAGTTATTATAGTTCAAGACAATACATAGACAAATGAAATAGTGTGGCATCAAGGAGAAATGAAAACAATGTTAAAAAAATTTAATTTTAAGGTTAATATACATAAGAATGTACCATTATATCTACTGTAAATGACAAAATTAACTAAATAACTTGAAAAATTTATATATATATATATATATATATATATATATATATATATATATATATATATATATATATATATATATATATATATATATATATATATATATAGATATAAATAGCAAGAGATTGGAATGGTAAAGTAGTGTGTCTTGAGGTATATGGAAAGATTTGGTACACAGATACAGCGGAAGTCCCGCATGCGAAATAATGAGGTGACACACCTTATTTCGGTCCGTTCGACTTTCATGGTAATCATATTACATTGCGTTCTTGAACGCATTCATCGTAGCTCAGAATATTAGACATACCACGTCAATTGAAAACCATATTTATCCTTAAATAGTCAATTAATACAGAGATCAAGCGTAACATTACATATATATATATATATATATATATATATATATATATATATATATATATATATAGTATATATATTATGTTATTATTATATATATATATATATATATATATATGCTATATATTACATATATATATATATATATATATATATATATATTATGCCATATATATATATATACTATAGTATTTTTTTTACATTCTTTAACACCAGCAATAGTACCATTATATATATATATATATATATATATATATATATATATATATATATATATATATATATATATATATATATATTTATTTATATTTTATATTATATATATATATATATATATATATATATATATATATATATATATATATATATATATATGATATAAACAAGTATATACTATAATAATTTTATTATTTTAGTTTTAAAGGTTTTTTTTATGTTATAATCATACCAGAAATATATATATATATAGTGTGTTTTAAGAAAGATATATATATATATATATATATATATATATATATATATATATATATATTATATATATATATATATATATATATATATATATATATATATTAATTGGCCCTATTTAAGAGATCACTTTGATATAGCAAATAATAAAATAGTTTTGGAATAGCGAAACGCTTCTTTAATTATTTCTTTATTAATTATGTCTAATGACTATTTTACATGAACACACATTAAGATATTTCACTGTTCAAAAATAAATTGCTTTTTAAATACCTTAAATATGATTACCATTAAAGTATCAATTTTTGGACCGAGAGAGTGTCAAGATGTTGGCTCTCCGATCTCTTTTTCATAACTGGCTCTCTCCCCATGGCACGCCGTTGGTGACAGAATCACCTCGGTGACCTTGATAATACAAAAAAAGGAATGAAACAGTTATTTCGCATACAGGACTTGCTTTGTACAAGATTTCTTATATCTGTGTACCAGAAATCTTTGTAGCACTTACATATATCCTTTATAAATTTTATACTATGTCGCTGGTGGTTATATATATATATATATATATATATATATATATATATATATATATATATATATATATTGAAGGGCGCACGT
>JABUQX010115584.1:17500-26289 GCA_015478945.1 Trachelipus rathkii | reverse complement strand
ATATATCGCGTTATGTTGTTTCATGTGCAATTATATATTACATATACATGTTATATAGTGTTATATTATATTACATATTACATATTATATATATATATATATATTATTATATATATTATTATTATTATTATATATATATATTTCAAATAATATATATATGTTATATATATATTATTATTATTAATATACATATATATATAC
Organism: Trachelipus rathkii; assembly: GCA_015478945.1. Lineage (NCBI taxonomy): Eukaryota > Metazoa > Arthropoda > Malacostraca > Isopoda > Trachelipodidae > Trachelipus > Trachelipus rathkii. The sequence continues at coordinate 26,088 of JABUQX010115584.1, read as the reverse complement.
ATGTATTATATATATATTATTATACATGTTATATTATTATTATTATTATATTATTATTAAGAAAGAAAGAAAGATATTATATATATTATATTGTTATATATATATTATATATATATATTATTGATATATATTATTATTAATATAAAGATATATATACTATTGATATTATATATTATTATGTTATTATTTACATACATACATATATATTATTATATAGAATTTTTATAGATGAGGTATAAAGTTATTATATATGTTACATATATATATGGTATAAGTTATTATACATATATATATATATATATATACATATATACATATATGAAAACGTAGGGTTTTAAGTTAGTTATTATTATTATATGATATTATTATATATTATTATATATATATATATATATATATATTACATATATATATATATGAATAGTGATGCAATCGAGAGCACCTTGGCCGGGAGGTCGTGGAGAGCCGGAGGTCGGGAGAAACAGGCCTGACTCCGGGCCGGAGGCCGGAGTCCTCCACTCGGAGAATGAAATTTATTTATACTTACCTTATATATATATATATATGGTAGAGATATAGATGTATATATAGATATATATAGAGGTAGTATAGTAGAAGAGAGTATATATATGTTATATATAAATATATAAGAAAGAAAAAATAAGGGATTTAGACTCAAAACATGCAATTATCATGCACCTTTCTCGTCCGGATCCTAAGTAAAACTACCTAGAGAAGTTACACTCCCTGAAGGGCTGAACCCGTGAGGTGTGAACTACTTGTGCGCTACTGAGAATACATTACTATCAAGAGGAAACCCAAAGAAAGGTTCAAAAATATTATAAAGCACAAAACCTTTACTTGACTTATCTTGAAGTGAGAAACATAAAAACCATGTATATTTGAAGATAAATAAAGATTCAGAATTCAAAGAGGGAAAATTATTTGAAAAGAAACATGATATCACACACAGCAGATGATGGAACCATGTCCATCCATATCATCAAACTTCACCTCTATTAAAAAGATTTTCTTCAGCCTAAGCACTTAGCTGAAAATAAACCTATAAAAACAAAGACGGAAATTAATGATTGAAAAATCACAGAAATTCATTTCAAAAATGGGGAGGAATTGATTGCAGTGAATAGTCTCGGCTAGCTTTTCTTTTTTCGAAGAGACATCGAAGAGATTACCAAATCACGTATGTCCACACATAATTATTCCTTCAAAGAGGCATTTTCAGAACATTATCCAAACAATATATAAAAGTATAAAGAATTAATGAACACTGTAAATAAAAGAATGGTGCACATGTCAATATTAACACGATATTTGGACTAAGTCTTTATATAACAATGAAAGCTATAAGTATATAGTTCATTGATTGATAAAGATTAAACAAAGAGTGGAAATATTACAAATCAGAAGTTTTATATTTCATTCAGCAGAAAATATGTCTAAAAGTGAGGAAATATAAAGTGAGCTGGGATTTAAAAAAAATAAAATATTCATGTTGTCCCAAGATAACACACACCGAAACATTACAAAAGGTATGAGAGCGGCAGGTGTTATAAATGAGACATGTTTTATTCATTCCTTACAGCTAGTAATACATGATGCTATTTTTTTCTCATAAATCAATTAAAGATTTAATTACTTGGTAGGAAAATTTTAGGTCATTTTAGTAGATCATCAATTGCTACAACTAAATTACCAGAATCCTCAAAATTTAATTTGCCAATACACAAGCTTATCAAAGATGTGAAAAGATATAATTCATCATATTATATGCTGCAAGGGATCATAGAGTCTAAATATTTTTATTGTATATTCTCTCAAAATTGGAAAAACAATCTAGATATCTTAAATGCGAATCACTGGATGTAATGGAGAATATAATTAGATTACATACAACCATTTGAAGAATTAACTGAAAAGATGATGTTAATATTTTATGTAGATTTATCTAAAGAATAACTTGCAGTTAATACTATAAAAATATTTAGCAAAAACTCGGAAGTAGCGGTGTAAAAACCATGAAAGATGAACTTTAAATTATGTTACTGATCGTTTTGGTACCATTAAAGAGAAGAAACTTTTATGTACTTGCAACAGTTCAAAATCATGTAAATACAAATTAGCTCCCTTTGATTTTATTGATCAGAACAAAATAAAATTTATGCTCAAAGGAGAAGTAAACTTTATAAAAGCTAAAGAAACATTACATTAAGTTCAGATTCGGATGAACAAAATGATGATCAAAATGATCAGTCTTATACAGATCACATGAAGAATCTGAAATGAAACGGCAGATATTGATAGGGAAACACATTCAATTTTCTGGAAGTGCTTTTGATGACATGCTACAAGAAAAATTGTTAGAAGAAATGAAGAATTCGGAGGCAATCAAAACCAAGTGGAACTGGATCTAAAGGAGAAAAGTGAAAATGCAACGTAGAAGCAGCAGTGAGAGAAAACAATATGAATTAGAAAATACTATTCCAACTACTGTGGATAAATATTTGCAGCATCACTTATGGAACGAAAATCGACGTTGATCTAATGTTATGGTGGCACATAAGAGTGCCGTTTATCCTGATTTGTACTAGCCTGAATTAGCTAGGAACATCTCTCTGCCCCACCCTTCAAAAGTATTTAGCAAGAGAATGTTTAGACAAGTAGGAAATATCTCTACAAGTAAAAAAGGATAGTCTTTCTCCAACACTAGCTTATCAGCTCCTGTTTCTTCATCAGAATTTAAGAGCATTTGATTTTAAATATTAGAGAATGGTTACCCAAAAGCAATGCATAAGATATTTAACTTTCTCACTGACTTAGCAAGATCCAATTTAGCTGATCCCCATTTTTCACCCAACGAAAATGGATTATAGACCGGAATTTTCAGGAGATGTTTGACCATATAAAACACAAGGTAGCTTTTTTTGCTCCTTAAAATATTTAATGGTGCTTTTCTAAATTAGTCAGTTTCTTTTTCAGAATTTCTGGCAACTCCATGCTTGACATTTTCCGTAAGACAATTTCCAGAATTTTCTCTAATGACTCAAACTTCAAAGAGTGATAGATAGGTCCACATCTGGGTGCACAGAAGTGCATGCTGATTTTTTGATTTAAAGCCATGTTGTTTCCAAACCCACTTTTATTTGAAATGAAAAATTCAGTGATAATTTTTTCTGTTCAGTGAGAGGTAGATGAAATTTTTAGGGCGAATGTAGTTGGGGAGATGCATTTTTACTAGATCATTTCTTTGTATATGCATTAATTTTTGGTTTTAGTTTCTGGATCAAATTTTCAAAATTGAAATTTTTTTAAAATTTCTTTGAAATTTGATCAAAAAAACTATCCATGTAAAAAGATGCATCTCGTCTGATTACATATGCCCTGAAAATTTCATCCACTTCTGCCCTAACAGAAAAAAATTATCGCAATTTTTCATTTCAGAATCCAAAAAAAGGTTCTGAAATTGGACAACGCTGAGCACAAAACTCAAAAAATCGAAAATACCTCGTACTTTTTAGATAATGGACCTATCTATACATATTTAAAGTTTGAAGTCATTTCGAAAATTCTGAAGTTGATATGAAGAATGTCAAACATGGTAATTTGTACCTGAGCAACTGAGCAGTCGACAAGACAGAAACTCACACACACGGCTCAAAACGCCAGGCAAATGGCATTGGTGTTTATATAACAACGATTGAACTGACTTATAATCACTTATGAGATTGAAAATAGACTGATCTGCCCAAAATCGATACCCAACCTTGACAACAGTGTAATTAATCTCCAAAATCCATCTGTGATACCCATACAGTGCATCCATACTAGCTGATGATTTACTTAGATATGGTGGTGAGCATATACAGTATGTGCACAGAAATATATGGTATATAGGTAATATATATGAGCAGAAAAATATATATATATATATATATTAGGTTGTTATATATAGAATATATATATATAGAAGTTCAATAGTTGATTTACAGGTTGTCCTTAATGCAGGTCTCTCAGGGATTATGATGGTACATCATAATTCTTTAGTCTCTTGGCCATATATGACATGTAGTTTAAAAGTTCCTTACCAATCCATTTATCCACTTGTATTGTACTTAATGCTGATTTCCATCTGGGCAGCGTATTTCATAGGTTGTCATTTGGATATATCAAACCCTTTTAAATTATCATCAAAAATTAATACCTGAAGTGAATGGTGTCATATAGGCCTATTCATATTATTATATATTATTACAATGCTATATTTTTAAGTTATTAGCTCTGATTTAATTAATATTATCATTCACAAATAAACAAAAAATACTAAAATAATTTTTTTTTTACATTTTTGTATGAATCAGTTCTCTAAATAAATTTATTTCATTAAATATCTCATTATTACTTTCAATGAATTATATAACTTTTTATTTTCAAACCCTACCTTTTAAAATATAGGTCTCCGGCCGGAGAAGCCGGAGACTAGTGGTCTCCGGCGGGAGCCGGAGATCTTTAAAAGGCCGGAACTCCGGCCAAGCCGGAGCCGGTTTTGCGATCCGGCGTGATCCTCATTGATATATATATATATATATTATGGTATATATAAAAGCGTGTAGTTATACATATATTATTATTACATATATTATTGTTGTTATTATTGGTTGCTGATATTAGCGCGGTTGCTGGTTATTATGGCGATATAGATGATAGAGGAAAGAGATATACATACATATGGCTATTACATATGTTAAGGCTGCATATATGTGTATATACATATATATATATGTATATATATATTAAGGTTATTATACAGTATATATATTATGGTATATATATATAGAGCATATATATATATATATATATATATATATATATATATATATTTACCATCTTCCATGTAGGGCTTTTTTTGCCCTGTCAGTTAGACCAGCATTTTCAATTTTCCGCCTCAGAAACTCTGATCCCTATAGAGCACCTTAGAAAACATTTCTCGCAATGGTTTGGATGCCAGTCCTGAGCTATAACGTAGGTAGGTTTCAACTTCAGTGGAACTGTTGATCCTTCTCCATTTTGGCCTCAAATTTGTTCTCCCAGAAAGCCTCCAAGATCGTGCTTCGGAAGTACAAGATTCCACGTTGGTCCAGGAGTTCTGCAAGCAAAAGTATAAAGGACCGGGTTGCTAGCCCTGTCGCCCTAGAACTATGAAAAAAAAAGAAACTCTACATGTTTCGACTGTCTCGAATATCCATTATTCTTATATTACAATTTATTTTTTTTTAAATATATGATATATATATATATATATATATATTATGGTAGTGGGTATATAGTGTATAGTTGGTTATTACTAAGGTTGTTGGTTATATATATATATATATATATATAAGTGGTATATATTATATATATGCTATATATATAAATCTCGAAGCTGTTAATCGCTAGTTATTAGGTAGCACTGGTTAGAGGCTATAAGTGATCTTTAAACGACGACAATATTACATATATATTACAAGAAAAGTCTTCTGTATTGTGAAGGGCGTTAGTTTTCGATCCGTGCTGGATCCTCTGTCCGACGCAGTGAATGGAAGACTAAAATTTTTTTAATTTAAATCAATGAAAAGTGGAAAGTTTAAATATAATGAAAAAAAAAATGAAATAATTATGTATGTTGTGTAAAGATTTTTTTGAGAAAAGGTGTGGTGATCAATAATTTGTTAAGTGTGGGATCTAAAGAGTATTCGCCTTGTAGTTTGTTTTAGTTGGGGAGATTTTTTGGCAAAGATTCACTCCAATTTGCGTTGTAGGGTCAAGTACCTGTGTAGAGAAATGTGTTTGCGTTAATTTTGTGATTGAGTTGTGACCTGTGTAAAGTGAGGTGAATTTTTGAGTCATTTATGAGCTCGGTTTGTGTTATTTTTTACGGCCTAGCAACTAGTTAGTTTCTCCAATGTAGCAAGAGGTGCAGTTAAACGGGTATTTTGTAAAACACATTGGAGATGCTTTGGGAAGTGTGTGTGGGAGGTTTGAAAATCCGTTTGAGAGGTAAGTCTTAGAAGAGGTAAGTCTTAAATATTCAGGTAAAGATCTTATGATAGAGGTGTGAGGTACATGTGGGATGGGTAGATAAGAGAAGGACCTGGGTTGTAAATCGATGGTTGGGTTGCATAGTTTATTTTTAGCTTTTTTTAAGGGAACGGGTTAAAATGTGTTTGGGGTAGGAAAGTTTGCTGAAGGTAGTGAAGATATAATTAGGTTCAGTTTGTATGAGATGGGGGGAACATATACGTAAGGCTCTAAGAAAAAGGGAAGTAAGAATGCCAATTTTGTGTTGGTTGTGTGTGAGGAATACCAATGAGTATAAGAGGAATTAGAAAGTAGGTTTACGGTAAATACGATATAAGAAGGTCGGGCTATTATGCCAAGAGAGAAGGATGACAAGGAAAGGTAGTGTTTTGTTGATAGAAAGTTCCATAGTGAATTTGATATTAGTGTATATGGAGTTGATAAAATTAAGGATGAGAGTAGGGTCAGTAGTTAGAGGGATAGAGACAAAAATGCCATCAACGTAGCGGAGCCAAGTACTGTTGGAGAGAAGGGGGGGGGGTTGAGAATAAAGAAGTGTTCAATCAATTCCATAAATAAGTTGCTGAGTATAGGGGACAAAGGAGAGCCCATACTAAGGCCTGTGTTTTGTTTATAGTAAAGTTGTCGATCTAAGAGTTTAAAATACCATCCATCATAAGTCCTTTGATAAAATCATGATTGTAGTTGGAGTTTGAAGTGCGGTTCTTCCAAAGTTCAAAATCGGAGCAAAATTGAAGTAAGGGGTCATTATGCTGGAGAGAAAAAGATAATCCATAACGAAGAATAATTCTCTCATCATTAGTAAGAACATAGTCTGATAAATTAATAATTCTTTCTTCAGAGGAGTTAACTACCCACGGGCTATTGTAGTAAATGAGGTTGAATTTATGATCAAGAGATAATTTTTTTGATTCTACAGCATAATTTTTGGCAGTATGCGCAATGTTAAGTAAATTGGTAAATTCATTAAGCGAGTTTGGTAAGTAAGAGTACCGAAATCTTACACTCTTCACAATACAGAAGACTTTTCAGGTATATATATGTAATATTTATCGTGTTTAAGATTACTTCAGGCCTCCTGATAAAACTATACATTATTACATATATATTATTATTGGTTGGTTATTATATATATATATATATATATATATATATACATATATATATATATATATATATACATTTTATATATATATATATATGTAGAATATTTATATTATATATATATATATTATTATTATTATTAAATATGGTTAACTTACATATACATACTATATATATGAGCATATATATATATATATAATACCTGTATATATGAGTATGCTGTATATATAGCAAACTTAGTAGTGATGGAAAACTTTTTTTTGAATGGGCTAGGAACATCTAACTATGTTAAGGTATAGGATAAGAGAGAGGCAGATAGTATATATGCTATATATATATATATATATATATATATATATATAGCATAGTTATTATTACAGAAAGATACAGAGATATATATATATATATATATATTAACATAACAGAAGAAATGTTTAATATGAGAGATAACTTTCAGACAGCAAAACTTCTACATTCCTCTTTGCATATGGATTCCTGTCTTTAATAAAAAAAAAAAAATTTGAGTGCAAGCTATTATTGGATAACTTAACTCATTGTTAAAAGGTTTTTGTTGAGCCAAACACTTTTGTCTCTTCATTGAGGAGGAGTTAAAGGTTGTATTTTCAAATAAGGAAGAGGAAGTTATTCTTTCTTTATACTTCTTTTTTATTCTCCTCTTCCCATATCATATATTATCTTTATTTTTTACCTCTCTATATTTTATTATTTTTGAAATTTTCTCATCCATTTTAGCATTGTTATCAATATCATTTCAATGTTCGCTTATTGTCACTATAAAATTAAAACAATTTTTTTATTTTTTGTTGTACCAATGCCTACAGCTTTCTTCTGACCTAACATTTTAAGTTCAAACTTCTTTCCAATGCAAATGGTTGATTAACTATTTTTGAAATTATCTTAAGTTTTTCTTCTCTTTCTTTTTCGTCTCACACGTCAACAGATACTTTATTTTATTTGAAACCTTCAGAGTTTCTTCTTTATTGGGAAAAAGTTTTATTCCAAACCTTCTTCATCCTTTGTGGTATAACGTTAGCGAATTCATATGAATTTATATATTCATTAGATATATATATATATATATATATATATATATATATATATATATATTAAAGGAAAGAGAAATATATATATATATATATATATATATATATATATATATATATATGCATCATTTACAAATATATCATTTTACCTGATATGGAATACTCATGGAAGAATTCAAAAACATCCTTAAACAAATTTTTAAAACATTCCTACTAAGTATATATATGGTTATTAATATATAGCAAATATATATATATATATATATATATATATATGGTTATATATATATATATATATATATAAGGTTATTATTATATTATATT
>JABUQX010115584.1:7500-10000 GCA_015478945.1 Trachelipus rathkii | reverse complement strand
ATTACTAAATTCCTTGAAATTTTCTCCCGTCAGATAAACGTATCAAAATGTAATTGCTTTAACAGTCTTTCAATTCATTAAAAAAAATCAATACTAAATAATAATAGATGTAAACATTAACCAATTCTTTTACTAATCTACAACCTCATTGATGACACAGTGTTTAACAATCACAGTAAATAATTCCATAAAATGATATAAAATACCAACTGGTAACTCTAACTATTACACATTAAAATTACTACCTACAGTCGTTCAATTCAAGAAAATCAATACTAAATAATGATAGATATATTTCCAAACAATGGCTTTACTTAAATAAAGATAAACATTAACTAATTCCTTTACTAATTCCTTACTTCATCGATGACACAGTGTTTAACAAGCAGCAAATAATTCAATAAAATGACAAAATACCAACTGGTAACTCTAAATATCAAACATTAAAATTACTAGCTCTTCCAAAATATGTACTAAACGTCAGTAAAACAATTTCCATATAAATGACACACTCCTCAGGACACGGTAAACAGTTCAATAAAACGCCATATATAAACAATTACTAATAATAAAAGAAAACCTACATTTTTCAATTTCGAACATCGACTTGGTCGGCTTAACCTATTAACTAAAAATCTATGTGCAACTTACAACTATATCACAGTAATACTTTACGTAGCAGTTATTAATGCCTTCCATCTATGATCCAAGATTACTTCTCCCGTGGCCCTACGTCCTCCGAAAGAGAAGATGCCGCACAGTACGTCCCACCAGTAACTGTAAATCCTTCCTTTTATCATGAACTGGAACCCCGGTCAAAACGTCCGAACGACCATCGTCCCTCCCGTCAGGCACAAGACGTTGGGATAGGCATCCCTGGATCCTTTTCTGGTTACTAACTGACTGTTTCATCGTCCCCATACTGGTGCCTGTAACGTCAATAATCAACGTTACTTATACGGAATTAACACTATACAAATCAATAAATAAATAACTGAATAAAACAAACTCACTTACCCGTCTCCACGGGATCCTTACTTCTTGATGACCTCAAACGTACCGCTTTATCCTTCTTGTCTGTCACTTACATCCTTCCATCTTCTTTCTAGTTTCTGCGGTAACAAACTATTTAAATTATTTTTAGCCTTACCTCGTCTTCCTTTTTACTCGGTTGGTTGTTCCTTTTTCTTTCCTTTGTTCTTCTTCCTTTCACTTTATTAGTCCACTTACATATCTCCCCCTTCAAGTCTGTAAAACAGACTTCAAAAGAAAATAATCAATTAAAGAAAAAAAAAAATAGCAACAACCAAAAAAAATTTTCTTTCCTCTCCATATAAAAAATAAATAAGGGTTCGTCCAACACTCTACGTAAGCCACCAGTGTAAACGGCCAGACCATCCAAGTCTCCGTTAAGTTACTTTTCATAAAATATTGCAAAAGAATCAATGTTTCTTTTCTGTGATGAGGTCTAAATGAGAAACTAAAACTGGATTTTCTACGTACAACTTTAATGATACCTCGCACATTATACATTGAAAACAAGCATGAAAATTACTAAATTCCTTGAAATTTTCTCCCGTCAGATAAACGTATCAAAATGTAATTGCTTTAACAGTCTTTCAATTCATTAAAAAAATCAATACTAAATAATAATAGATGTAAACATTAACCAATTCTTTTACTAATCTACAACCTCATTGATGACACAGTGTTTAAGAATCACAGTAAATAATTCCATAAATAAAATGATATAAAATACCAACTGGTAACTCTAACTATTACACATTAAAATTACTACCTACAGTCGTTCAATTCAAGAAAATCAATACTAAATAATGATAGATATATTTCCAAACAATGGCTTTACTTAAATAAAGATAAACATTAACTAATTCCTTTACTAATTCCTTACTTCATCGATGACACAGTGTTTAACAAGCAGCAAATAATTCAATAAAATGACATAAAATACCAACTGGTAACTCTAAATATCAAACATTAAAATTACTAGCTCTTCCAAAATATGTACTAAACGTCAGTAAAACAATTTCCATATAAATGACACACTCCTCAGGACACGGTAAACAGTTCAATAAAACGCAATATATAAACAATTACTAATAATAAAAGAAAACCTACATTTTTCAATTTCGAACACCGACTCGGTCGGCTTAACCTATTAACTAAAAATCTATGTGCAACTTACAACTATATCACAGTAATACTTTACGTAGCAGTTATTAATGCCTTCCATCTATGATCCAAGATTACTTCTCCCGTGGCCCTACGTCCTCCGAAAGAGAAGATGCCGCACAGTACGTCCCACCAGTAACTGTAAATCCTTCCTTTTATCATGAACTGGAACCCCGGTCAAAACGTCCGAACGACCATCGTCCCTCCCGTCAGGCACAAGACGTTGGGATAGGCATCCCTGGATCCTTTTCTGGTTACTAACTGACTGTTTCATCGGTCCACAGCCACTAGACAAGCAACATTTCCT
>JABUQX010115584.1:0-2500 GCA_015478945.1 Trachelipus rathkii | reverse complement strand
CCCTGATACTTTTTAAGTTGGTATGCGTGAGAAGCAATTTTATATTGGAACCTTCACCTATTATCTGCTGGTGAAAAATTCAAACAAAATTAATTTAAACAATTAAGACCATAAGAGGAAAAGACAAAGTAAAACAGATTTTCTATATATATAATTCACGAACTAATAAATAAAGTTTAAAATGCATAAATGCACTTTTAAATAATCCTTGTAAATAAATCCTAAGCATCATTCACTTAATAATCTAACAAACTATTGATTAAATAATGCCCTAGCTAACCTAATAATTATTAATATACAATATATTATTAAAACGAGTCACAATTTCTGTATTCCTTCATCAATTACACGATCCTCATCACGTGGTCATTCCAGTTCCAAGAAGTATCATTGGTAAATGTTCCTGGGACCTTTAGAGGATAAATAGTTCAGTAAAAGAATAAGAAAACATTAATTTGGAACACTTAGACTGTTAATTTTCACTACATGATAATTTCAGGGTAATTTTCACTACATAGTAATTTCAGGGTACCCAATCGGGTAGGTAATTCTGGGTTTAGTTATAAGATATGTCAGTTACTTCCTTAGTTATTAACAATACGTGATATTCAATGAGTCACAATATAGAAGACCCAAACTTTTGAGGCCAATTTAAAAAGACGACACCAACTTGTAATACAAAAATACAAATAGTTACTTACTAGCTATCTTCAATAAATCACATGTAAGAACTTTAGTTTACCCGAGCAGTATGATACTTAATCCTAATTTCAAGCAAAGTTACGCATCACTCCAACTTCTGTTTTCATGGACAGGCAGGAAGGTATTAGTTTATGGACTTCTGTTTCGTTTCTGTGTTAACTGGACTTTAATTCCTTAATTTCTCGTCCTGTTCCTTTGTAAATAAATCTGGTTCATTCTTTGAATGATTTAGCCACCCAAGCGGCTAAGCCCGATCTTTAAGTCTAGTTCCAGGGTTAGTCCCTAAATAAGGAAATATTATATAATTCTACAAATTTATACCAATAATAATAAACTCATTAATTTATTCCTCTTACCGTTTTTCTTTTTCTTTTTCCTTTCTTTCTTTCTTCCCTTACTCCTGTGTCTTGAGTAGGTTGAAAAAACAGTCAACCCTTTGAGATGTGTTTGACAATCTGTTCCCTTTGCATCAAACCTTCCAAATCTCAAACTCAGACTATCATTTAGGTAGTTTTCCCATTTCCTGACAATTATATGTTTTCTATTTGTATATATATATCTATATATTATAATATATATGATATATAATATATATATATATATATATATATATATATATATATATATATAATTATATTATATATATATATATATATGTTTATATATACCTATATATATATATTATACTAATATTTACATTTATATATATATAATAAATATTATATATAGATATATATTTAATATTTATAACAATATATATAATATAGTATATAATATATATTATATATATATATATATAATATATATATATATAATTTATATATATATATATATATATATATATATATATATATATATTATATATATATATATATATATAATATATATATAATATATATATATATAGCAGATTTTATATATATATATATATATATATATATATATACCCATATAGCACACTAACGTAAAAGCGACGTCGCTTTTACGTCCCTTTGCGATGTGCGACATCGTATTAGTAACATAATAATTACGTCCCTGGGATGTGGAAATGTCAGCTCTCAGCGACGTAACAGTGCGACATCACTGCGACGTCCTATGATGGTAACGTAGTATTGACGTACTCTTACGACATCCCTGCAACGTTACACGGTAACGTTGCATCGACGTTGTTTTACGACATCTATTTGATGTAACTTTTGTATATATATATATATATTATATATATATATATATTATATGATAATATATATTATAATATATATATATATATATATATAGATATGTATATATATATATACAAACTTGCAAAGTTTACTATTGTTAGCCTATACTGCCTATACTGAATTGGCTTGACTGGCTTGACTGGCTTACGCCGCACTCATTGTGGCTGATTGCGTTTGCCGTGTGGCTGCAGCCGCATGGCTCGTGGCTGTAGTTATAATAATTATATATATAATAATATTTTTTTATTTTATAATTATATTATTTATATATTAATTATATAATATATATATAGTATATTATATATATATATATATATAATATACATATTATATACTATATTATATATATTAATATATATATATATATATATATATATATATAATATATATAGTATACTTATATATATAATATATATATATATATAAATATATTATATATATATATTATTATATATATAATATATATATAATATATATATATATATATATATATATATAATAATATATTTAATATATAGTATTAATATATTATAGTAGTATATATATATATATATATTATATATGATAATCCCTCT
>JABUQX010115583.1:15000-22500 GCA_015478945.1 Trachelipus rathkii | reverse complement strand
AAAATTTTTATGAGATTCTTGTGACAGGAAAGAAAGATTATTAAAGAGAGGAGATGACGACAAAACTGGGTTTGTAGAATTTCTTTATAGGAGATGTTACAGTGAAAAGAGGAGATGGTGTAAATTGATATAATAATAAATAATATTCAAAAAGGCTAAGACTACCAATTTTTGTTGTAAAAAACGTAACAATTGGTTCACAGTTCTGTGTAGGTAGATGCTTCTGAAGAAATAAACAAATTCTTAAAATAAGTTGTTACGGTATTGAAAATAAATTTCACAATTTCAAAATTATATATATATATATATATACTATATATATATATATATAATATATATATATTATATATATATATATATATATATATATATATATATATATATATATATATATATATATAATATATATATATATATATTGCTTGTTGAGTTCATGATACATATACCCCACTAAGGCCCACAAGAAGCAGCCACAACTGTTGAAATAATAACTTCATGCGGTGGGTCCTGGCTCCATACAGTTTATTTTTTTTTTTTTAAAATTTTTTTGAGTCAAATGAAAATTTTTTGGATGGCGAAATAAAGAAATTTACAGAGAACAATAGTAAAGAAACTCGCAGAATACGAATCTTTCAGATTATAAGTTGTCGTCTAATATATACATATAGAAATATGCTTTTAAAGAATATTCAGTTCTGAAGATATGAAAAAAAAGATTTACTGTTAAAGTAGAGGTTCAGCGTAAGATATGGAGATAACCATTCTACAAGTTATGGACCGTAAAGTCAGTTAACAATGCCGACGGTAATGGGCCGTCCATTGGGACAGATCAACGAAGATATGGTGAAAGATTGCTGCGTAATGCGCGACGCCAAAATATGCAGATGGGAGAGGGTCCGTAACATGTTAGTGACGTGATGTGATATATTGTATGGCCCATAGGAGGCTGCAAGTAAATCACCTCGTGCAAAGCGCTTTTCGATCGGTGAGAGAAGACCACTCACAATGTCGGCTTTATTTATTTCTTAAGGTTCTCCCCTCGCTGACTCACTCAGTCCAGCCACTTGCAATAAGATCGGAATTGCCTTTCGAGAAGAAGAGGATAATAATCAAGCTGCATGGGAGGCTACTCGTCACCAATGGCATCCGGGAGGTACCTGGAACAGCTCCAAAAAGAAGAGGTGGTGGCCATTTTGGCCTCTCAGTCAGCGATTTCGTTGCCAGATACCCCTACGTGAGAGGGGATTACTTACGTTTACGGAGAGCAGCAGCTGAAGAAATTGTTGTACAGTTGATACGACGACTCATATGTGTTTTTAGATAAGGCGGCTTTAAGCACCTGGAGGCGCTGAGCGATGCTGAATAAGTGACATGACGTGGTCTGAGTCTAAGGATTAGACTTCTAGAAGGGCAAACATTTATAAGCCAACTCTGCCATAAAAATGACATCATGAGGGAGGAGAGCGTGCGGTCAGGAAAAGACAGCCAGCGACGCCACCCAACACTTTCCCTGTTTTTTGAGAACTTTGTCAGTAAACACTGGAAAAGTAATCAACCCATGAACTGGCGAAGAGACTGGAATGAAGCCTTTTACAAGGCAGGGAGAGTGGCCTAGATTTGGAGGAAAGGTCAGGACAAGGCAAATAGTGGGCAGATGGTAGTAGCATAATGTGTAGACCTTTCCTCATTAAGAGAACGCGCAGACCACCTTGTTGCAAAGGAATGTTGAGGAAGTTAGATATAAACTGTGTTTGCAAAGCGGACATGTAAGGAGGATTACTTACGGATATATCGCAGAATCCGGTCGTAGAGAGCAGCATGGTTTTGGGAGTTGAAAGAAAAGATAACTTGTGCACATAATGTATTCCTTCGAAGAGAGAATGGCATCACATCTGATTTCAACAAAAGGCTCCAGTGCAGTGAGATACGGTCGCTTCGTTTTGATTGAGATCTAACAGTATAGTATAGTTAGGGGAAGCCGACATGACTGCGAACCATACGTCAGCTTCGATCGGCATTAGAAAGGTGTGGAGTACGCTAAAGAGACTGCCGAATCAAGATCCCAATAATTGAGACAAGATAACTTAATAGATCAAACACCCGCTGACAGTTCGCTTTTCAGTAGTTCAATGTGAGGGGCTAATAGATCAAACACCCGCTGACAGTTCGTTTGTCAGTAGTTCAATGTGAGGTGGAACTGTTAGTTGCGTCATCTAGAATAAGTCCTAGAGAATTTAGACTTGTGAAGGTTACATGACTGCGTGTGAAAGAATATAGAGTAGAATCTCGCGAGAAGGTGACATCAGTTCTTGAACTCCCATTTTTTCCTAAGTAATACTCTGAGGTTTTTGGTGGCGTGGAAATGGAAGCCATTGTGAAATATTCTCTCAGTAGGGTAGTTGAAGTCGCCTTTTCAAAGAAGTGGCAGCCTGACACTAGCAAATATATAGGCTTACCATCAACATAACGAGAGGGAAAATTGACGTCGCTGGGATGAAAGTAACTATGTCGAATCAGGGAGCAAATAATAATAATTAGAAACACTGACCTGCGAACGCCTTCATACAGAGGAAATGCGTGGATAGAACAGTAAGAGCCACCGAGAACATAGAATGGATCTGCCTGACAGAAGGCATTTATAAATGAGAGGAGAGGTTCCTCGGAAATTCCGAGCGAGTGGCAGCTAAGGAGACCCTAGTTCTCCAAGCTTAAATATGCCATAAGCTTTTTCAGGCTCAAAAAAAAAAAAAGGACTCAAGAATCATCCACCAGTTGGAAGGCTTCCCGGATGCATGATCCAATTTTAACAAGGAATCTGCGATCGAACGATTTTTGCATTAACCAAACGAAGTTTCATAAAGCCTGCGCGATCTTCCAGAACAGGAGAAGGCGCCTGAAACCATTTTCATTCATTTAATTTACAGTACGAGAGGTCAGCGAAATTGGTTTTTGTTTGTTCCGTCAACTTCGGATCTTTCACAGGTTGGGAAGAGAAATTCACAAAAGCTGTAATGGAAATAGATGGAAAGAGGGATTCTATCCAGATTGTTATGCCAAGTCAGAAGAACGCTGGTGCAGCATTGCGTGAATATGACGGATCAATATATGTGCGAAAATTGTTCGGAGGCCACGCGCACACGTCTTTGCTGTTCGAAAGTTGCAGTATAATTTACTCTGCAAAGTGTAAAAAGACCGGTTATAGATATGACTTCCCCTTCGAGCTGTTGATAAAGTCTGCCGCGGGGCAAGTGTAATCTCAATTTTCTGAAATGCTTTTCAGATAGCGGAAACAGCTCGTGGCTAGCAAAACTAATAACCAAATCCATCTGCAACAGTAAGTTGAGGCTTCAACCAAGTCCATCTTTATGTGTGGACTTGCGTTCGTCTTTGGAAGAAGCAACCAAAATGCTCATATTTAGGAATGGAAGCAATATCAGCATCTGCAAGCAAGCAGATTCGGAAATGGGTGGAGAATATGGGGATTTGATTCCATGGAGGTGTGTAAGAACGGTTGACACTGCGAAAAAGTGTCATTTTTTTTTTGTAAAGATGTTGAGAGTTGCGCATATTTGGGATCCGTTGGGTTACGGGAGGTCTGACGCAAGAGACTTTGTCAGTGTGAATCAGGTGCGTGATTTTCGACGACAGAACGGTGGGTGTGGGGAAGCACCTTTTCTGGATTGCCCAACCGTTGGGCACCTTTGCGTGACTGATGGTGTACCAGGCGAATGAATTGCTGCATGCTTACGCCCCAGCCAGGACTTTTCAGGTGTAGGAGAAAGAATAAAACGCGAACATCTGCTAGTCTAGCATAGAGGGACCGAGGTGGATTTCCCGACAGTTTGAGAATTGTGCACTCTGATTTAAGTGTTTTATCTTGAAAAGCCATTTGGCATATTGTTAAACACAGCTTCGACTCCAAGATGAGCAAAATCACAATAAAACAAAGAAAACATTAAAGTTAATTAAGAGGAATAGGGCCGGAAAAACGTAATGTCTCATAAGGAAGGTTAGTCCTTCTCCCCACAACAGGTCACAAACCAGAGACTCACACAACTTCCTGGACCCCACCCCGTATGGGGTTAGGCTGCTATGATGTGGTGGCAGCGGAAGAGTCTCCGAAACTCCCATCGATTAACCTCCCCCCCCTCACACGTGTTACCGCCAGAGGATCTACATACTACCACCAGAGCGCCTGCGACAGCTTCTCACGGCGGTTTTAACTCGAAGGTTGGGTCTACCTACAATTCGGCCAGGTAACAGTCATTAGGCGAACAAGAAGACCAGTTTTTAAGACTGTACCTCAATCACTAGTAAAGAAGTGTAGAGGTGGATTCTGAAGACTCAGTGGGAAGAGGCTGTGACGGCGGTGGGGGATAAAAAAGAGAGGATATATTCTTTTACAAGATGAAAGTTAGTAAAGGCCTTAAAGAGACTGATGGGTGGGAATTTAAAAAAAAAAAAGGAGAGAGAGAGAGAAATATAAACTGATCGAGGAGGAGGAATGGTTTGAAAGATATAGGACAGTATGAAAACAAAGCGGATCGATAAAAGATTAAAAAGATTTCGTATATGTGACAAATTCACATTACTAGATACTGGGGCCGGAAGGGACGCACAAAAAATGCCTCCTAGTATTACGTTCTTGTTCGACTGCTATGTTCTAGGTTATTCACCAAGAGTATAACACCGCAACAAGAATCAATACCCCTTGCGCGGATTTGTATGTATACCGGTAATATATATGATATTATATATATATATATTATATATATACTATATATAATATATTTATATATATATATAATATATATATCATAGTATATATATATATATATATATATAGTATATAATATATATATATATATATATATAATATATTATATATATATATATATATATATAATATATATATATATAATAAGGGGGAGTTAGAGAACAGTTGGTCTGGAAGAGGGATGCGGGGAAAGCAGCTTAAAAATTGAAGGAATCTTCGCCGGCGTAACGAAGACGATGACGAATGAATAAATACTTTATTCCACGCGAGCTTTTTTCCATTCTTCGTTTTCCCTTCGTCACGCCGACGATGCGACATTTCATCATCGTCGTTAACCCCACACGATTATCTCTCTCTCTCTCTCTCTCTCTCTCTCTCTCTCTCTCTCTCTCTCTCTCTCTCTACTCTCTCTCTCTCTCTCTCTCTCTCTCTCTCTCTCTTCTCTCTACTCTCTCTCTCTCTCTCCTCTCTCTCTCTCTCTTCTCCTCTCTCTCTCATTCTCTTCTCTTCTCTCTCTCTTCTCTCTCCTTCTCTCTCTCTTTTATAATATATATTTGTATATATACTATATATATATAGTATATATATATATATATATATATATATATATATATATATATATATATATTATATATATATGATATATATTATTATATATTAAAGACGAGAGAGATTTTTCAGACTGGAATAGTAATGGAGCATAGTAATGACCAAACTGTTTGTTTAATTGAAGGAGGGGATGTAGTAGATCCAGAAGAAGAGCAAAGAGAAGAGTAACTGTTCACAGGAATTGGTGGTGGTATTTGCGCCTCAGCGCTCCTTACAACGAACTACCCCTATTACTTTATTATTATTATTATTCTTAATTATTATTAATTATTATTATTATTATTATTATTATTAAATGATGATTAGTATTATTAATTATTATTATTATTATTATTGTGTGTGTCGTTGTGTAAATGACGGGACGGCAGGTGGAGGCAAGGTGCTGAGAGCTGATTAAGCCTTGAAAGGATTGGAGACGCGTGGCCCTTGCATATCCTCAAGCGCTTCTTTCCCGGCCGTGCAAAACGGACTCTCTCACTCTCATCTCTCTCTCTTCTTCTCTCTCTCTCTCTCTCTCTCCTCTCTCCTCTCATCTCTCTCTCTCTACTCTCTTCTCTCTCTCTCTCTCTCTCTCTCTCTCTCTCTCTCTCTCTCTCTCTCTTCTCTCATCTCTCTCTCTCTTTATTACGTATTAATTATATATATATATCATATATATATATATAATATATATAATACATATATTATATTATATATATAGTATATATATATATATAATATATATATATATCATAGTTTCCATGTAGTTCGCCCTACCCTGCTTACAATTTACGAAAAAGTAAAAAGGTCCTTATGCCAACTATTTATATTATCTAATTTATTCTGGGTTCTTTGTTCTATGAGAATGGGGAATTGCGCAAATTTAAACTATCCTGATATATATTATTATATATATATATATACTATATATATATATATATATATATATTATATATTATATATATACTATATATATATAGTATATATATTATATATATGACCTTGACTGAGTTAATGGATCGTGATTGTTTCATGTAATTTTTCATATATTGTTAGTTATTTTTTTTTTTTTTTTTTTATTGATACGTCAAAGAATTTAATAGTGAGGAAAAGAAAAAAATTAATGTTAAAGGTTGTTAAAATTCGTCGTTATCGATTCCCCCCCCCCTCCCCACATATTGATTTTGCTGATTACACTTCATTTACAACAAAACTTATATAAACCTAAACTAGGAGGGATCTAAGCCAAAACCAACCTATATGGAGTCGACGCATGCAGATAAATATATACCTAACATATATATGATTCCTGCTACCCCAACCTAGATGGATGCTACTTTGCCGTAACTTCTTTTTTCTCTTGTTATTAACTTAAGGGTCTTTTCTAAGATTGTTTGTTATTTCAGAATAATATAGTACTTCTCTTTTCTCCCGGTAGCGGCCAAACGTACGATGCCTTATTAAAAGCTACGTTTTATTAAATACATTTTTTTTTTATTAACTTTTTGATCCGTTTATTCAACGCTGAAATTTATTTGTTAACTGTTTATATAATAAATTTAAACAAAATATTACTGTATATATATATATACTATATATATATATAATATATATATATATATATATATATATATAATATATTATAATATATATATATATATATATATTATATATATATATATATATATATACTTATATTATGAATAATATATATTATATATATATAAAATCGTACAACAAATGATCGGAGAAAATTTATACTCTTTTCCATCCCCCATCCCTCACTTGATGTTCCCCCTTCACCCCCATTTTCTTCTGTTCTTGAGTTGTTGGTTCTCATTTAAGTCGTTCGTTCGTATCGCTCTCTTCTTCTTTCGGTTTCACTGGCTTTTCATCTTTTATGTATAATATATATATAATATATATTACATAATAGCGATGATTTAATAAAAATAATAATAAAAGATAAGAGAGAAAGAAGAGAGGGGGAGACAATACTTTGTTTGTTTCTTCTTTTCATTTCTAGCTGTCGAGTGTTGTGTGATTGGCGTTTCGTGTCCTGTTAGCATAGGCATTGCAATGCATTGCCATGCTCAATGAGTGTGATTTTGGCTGTCTCGGCAGTAAGTTACAAC
>JABUQX010115583.1:0-12500 GCA_015478945.1 Trachelipus rathkii | reverse complement strand
TATATATATACTATATATATATTATATATTATAATATAATATATATATATATATATATATATATATATATATTATATTATATAAATATTATATAGTATATATATATATATACATATGAAACCTACAGCCCTCCATGCCATAGTTACACGAGCCCGCCACTGTTATATATATTACTGTACATGGCTACAATGAAGAAGTTTTGTATTGAAAGTCCTTTTTGAAAAACTGATTTATTTTTATTTCCTTTTGGTGTATTTGATAACGTTTGTTGGGGGTACATCCACAGCCCACCCTTCCTTTCGTCCCCCCTTCCCCCAATTTTTCAAGAATTGTATATAAAAAATTAACAGGAAGGTAGTTCGCCGCCCAAAAATAGGCAATGTGAGATAATGAAAAAGTGTTAGTATTACTAATCTAAGGAAATATATGATCATTTTTGGGAGGGAAAGCAATGAAAAGCAAATAGGTGATTATATAGAAAGCAGTTTGCTGCATAGTAGGGACGTGAACACTGTTAAAGAAATTATGATGATGAAAATAACCATAATTGTTGCCCCAGATTGAACCTGACCTGAGAATCAAGAGGATGATCCTACAGGAAAGATTGTGGTCGGTTGAAAATATACCAATATTATTGCTTAAATATTTAATCCTTTGTATTAGAAGATAGTATTACTAACTTTGCCACCAAAATCCCCTCTACGCAGATACAGAATACTCTTATTGTGAAGGGTGTAGATACAATTTCTTTTGACCATTCATTGTCACACCGTTATCATGAGTTCCATATTTCAAAGGGATTGTTGTTATTACATCCACCCATAACCATTTCATTTATTATATTCAACAAGTTTTTTTTTCCTATAATTTTTGTTACCTATTCAACTTTTAACATAGCACGAAATAACTAGAAGATAATGAGTCGGATGTTGCTTCTCTTACTAACATTTACTTATATGTCAAGTTAATGTACATAAAAACCGTTATTATCAACCTTAAAATGTAATAAATTTTATATTTTAACATTTAGTATATTTGCTGTACAAAAATATATACCTGGTACGTTCTGGGTGAGTGAAATTAAAAGATTTAAAAATATATTTAAATTCCCTAACCATTCAGAGTCATGTGGGTAAGAGTAACAACCCCCCCCCCCCACATAGGCATATATCGCGTAGCCATGATTTATATCCGCAATGTTGAAGACTTGCAATGCCATTATTGCCCACACTAATTTTTTACCTGCAGCTTGCCCCCCCCCCTTTACCCTCTGCCCAGTAGGTCCATTGCGGAAATTGAATAAAATTAAAGATTTTAATCTGCCATTTCCGCCAAGTTACCAGTTTTTTTTAGAAGTATATAATGCTTCTAAATGTCAAGAAATTTATAATATTACTGGTGCAGTTATAAATATTTACAAGTTATTATGCCATGATCAACATTTATTTCCAATTTAATGTTCTTGCATGCCTCTTTAAAGCTTTCTATGGAATATATAATAATATATATATATATATATATAATATTATATATTATATATATATATATATATATTAGTATAATATATATAGTATATTATATATATATATATATATTATATATATATATATATATATAATATATTAGGGTATAAAATGTCCTTGAATTCAGTTCCTGCCGGAACGAATTAGCCGGAATCAAAAAAAATTCGGCCGGAATTCCGCCGGACCGGAATTTCTTAATGAATTGGCGTTAACTACATAAAAATGTAAAAAAAAAAATTTGATATACTTTCAACATAAAATCTTACATTTAGTACAAAGCCACTTCATGAATATGGAAAATCATCATCGAAGAATATTCTGGATGTAAAAAACTTTTTATTTAAAAGAAAAGAGTTCTTGTATTTTCTGGAACAGGGGAAACCACAAAAGTTGCATATAGATCCAAGCCGTGAGCATAAGCTGACGTTTTGATCGAGAGTTCTCTCCCAAAAAAGAGTTTGGCATCAATGAACCCAAATCACAGAAAATAATGAAATTTTATCACAATGAAGTAACAGCCATTCACAAGTCACTGAAGAGCAGGCGATCATTATGAACTAATTGCCATCTTCAACCAAAATATCTTATTCTTAGTAGAAATATTTTGCTAGAGATGTTACCAACTTATATAGCGAAATTATGATAAGCCAGTGATTCGAGAAGTTCTCTGAAGGCTGATCAGATATCAATTACTACAGATATATATAAAGAGAGCTAAATAATTCAAACGAGTCATTTTATTTCTTTAACTGCACTCTGGCTCACCAGCAAGTTTGAAAATGGACTGTGTACTCAATTGCAAGTATTTCCCAGGTTCTCCTTCTGAATTAAAATCACTATGAGTTTTGAAAATATGATGAATAATTGGAAAATTCCTCTAAAAAATCCATTTGATCCTTCGAGATGGAGCATATAACAGGAAACTTGGAACTGATATAGCAGGATACACAAGTTTTTCTTGTTTTAATTCATAAACTTCAATTTGTTATTAAGCATGCCCTATATTTTCTCAAAGAAACAGTATGATTTAATAATGGAAATGCTAGATTAATGGACAATTTCAATCATTCCAGTTTTTTAGCTGTAATGAACTTAAAAGAATACAAACAACTTGGATCCACATCTTGCAATCCCACTTATGCCAATTCAAAGATTGGTAATACAAGGTGGCAAAGCACATATTTAGATATCTAGAAAGAATTGATGTTGATTTTGAAAAGACCTCTGCAGTTCATATATTATAGCAAACAATCATATCATTTAAGCTAAACTGGACTGCTTTTAATTGTAAAAAACTTGGGACAAAATTTACTTGGAAAAAATTTCTAAGTTATGCACCACTTTCTCAACTTCAGGAAACATATAAAGGCAAATCAATTATATATATCATCAATTATTCTCCATATTTGAGCAACATATTTGAGCTCTCCACCATATCTCTCAAACTCTGAGGATGACAGCAGGCAGAGTTCAGACTTTTAAAGAAGAGCTGAAGAAGCGCCATTCGAGTTAGATTTATGAATAAAAAAGAGAAAGGATCAATAGACATACATCAAAACAAGATAATTGTATTAAAAATGATGTAGTAGACCCAAGATACAAACTAACTTTATTTTCTCTAATGAAATAAGAAAATTGAGTAGAAAATGGAATGCTTGAAGAAATATGCCAAATAATTGAAGGTAGAAAGTGATAATATTAGTAGCAGTACAGAAGAAGGTTCAGGCGATTAGTCATCCATCCATTTCAGAACGAGCATTATCTACAATGAACTACATTAGATTAGTACGAAGTACTCAAAATCATTCAATGAGCGATTAAGAAAGAAATTACGCGCAAAGTTACTGTTACTTAGTTTTATAGTTGTAAGAAAGTGAAAGATGAGCGCAGGTCAGTTAGCCGTAAAAGGAAAAAAAGAAAAATCAGGGCCCTCTTTCAAAGGTGAAATTTCTTAAAGAATTTGCAATTTTTTTTTTTTATTAACCAGAGAAATCAATTTCTAATCTGCGAAAAGAAGAATTACTTAATTGGTGGATACGTGGAAAGTGACAAAGCTAAATTTCCAAATATAGCAGTACTAGCCCAAAATTACTCTCCTTTCCAGTTTCCCCCAATATGTAAAAGAAATTATTCTTTTCAGAAGCAGGAAATATATCTGGGGAAAAACGTTTAAAAATATCGCCAAATACTGGTGAACAGTTTTTCTTTTACTCACCACAATTCAGTTAACTTACTATATAGTATATATATAATATATACCTATATATATATATAAATATATATTATACTATATATATATATATATACTATATATATATATATATATATAATACTATATATATATAATATATATAATATATATATATATGTCCGATTAGATTTGCTTCTAGGAACCCAATTTAAAGATGAAAAGCAGAAGGACAAACACCCTGCAGTGAGAGTGCCCAATATATTAAAAGAAAGTTTCGCGCCTTAATAGCCCGCCGACAATCAGCTAAATAAATTCATCAGAGGTAATGAACAATGTCATAATATAGCCGAGAGTTCCTAAAATTATTATCTATGTTGAGTTTTTAAATTATATAAAAATTACAAAATTACAAAAAATTACAGAAATTACCAAAATTAAATTATTAATTAACTCGTTTACTAACCTCACTGCATACTCGCGACAGAAAAAATCTTAGGAGAGCCGTCTACATTTCTATGAATTGGAGCCTTGAACTCAACCTGACATTATCTTCAATCAAACTTAATCTATTCTTAATTGTAATAATTTTCATTATATGTCTTTTATATTTTCATTTTTATTTACTGGTTATAAATATTTGTGCATTTTTAAGTATAGTAAGTTTCAAAAACCAACCAATTTATGTATAATTTAGGTATAAATAGTTTGGATTTAATCTTGTTCATTCATTCTTTTGGTTCGAAAAACCAGGGGTTCGGCAACAAAATGTAAAGAAAAATCTTCAATTTCATTTTTTTAGTAATTTTGTAATTTTTATGTATATATATATATACATATATATTCATTGTGAAAGGATAGGGGTTTATGGAATTAATTTTATTTATTCTTGCCCCTAAAAAAAATATTGGAAAACACTGATTTAGCGAATCTTCAATTCCGATCGTTCGTCGCTGATTTAGAGTTTTCGATGACGGAGTAACGACAACGTTAACAAGTACGAAACATTTTGCGTAATATTTAATATTTCTCATTTTTATTTCCTGTCTTTGTATATAGTTACGAAAAGTTTTATATTATTATTTAGCGAAAGTAATTTCCCTGGCGTCATTGCTGCTGTTGCTGGATCGAAGCTCGTTTAAAATTTGCGTAGCTTCCCCGTGACATAATTCGTACAAAGAAAACGGACTTCGAGACTTTCTTTTGTTCATTTTTCTCGCTAGCTAAAAATTATCATTGTAATGAGCGAGAGAATGAATGAGCGGCAGTCAGGCAAAACCGGCGGCTTTACGAAGATGACGATGAATCATTCTTTATTCCATTCGAGCTTCCTTAATCGTCATTTTCCTTCCTTGCCGGCGATGCAAATTTTCATCATCGTCGACTGTTGCGCCGCGATTAAATGAAAGCCTAACTTCTCCTGGCGCCGCGCCACTCATTCTTCGCTCTTTTTTACGACATAGATAGATTGTTGCTAATGTAAATATTTGAGTATGTTGAAAGAGTCACAATCTATAAGCGTTTTCTCCTCGACCGAAATATAATAGTCGAGACAAATTGATTTAAAAATGACTCCTTGAAACATCCTACTCATTTTTCAGAAAAACCCGTCTCGACAGCCATAAGGGGAGATCGAATTACTACATATCGATGCCGACGAACATATCCCGTCAAACTACGATTGGATATTTCTTTTCTGCAATTTTCTTATTTTTTTTATAGTTTAAGCTATATAAATATTAACAGAACAAGGTATATCTCTCGAAATTTTTATATAAATTTTAGAAAATAGACTGTGAAACTTTTTTTTTGTTAAAGCTTAAATGAATAGCGAATAATTAAAAAGTTTTAAAAATATATTTATTTTTTTATCATTTTCCTTTTTTTTACCCAATAAATAAAATATTTTAAATCATTGAAATTAAATTTAAAAATTTGCAAAAGCTGAACGGCGAGATAAAAAGAATACGCGTTGATCGTAGGAAGTCTTCTCTGTTCCCGATTAACGATATTTGTCCTAGACGACCGAACCACGGTCTATCGATCTATCTCGAGTCCATTCTCAGTAATATAACGTTTTGAAAGAGTAAATTGTTCGGAAAAAAAATGAGGCCGCTTTGCGAAGTGAATTGCCATCTCGATTGCCGGGCGACCGTTCCGCCTAATTTGGTTCTACAAAATTTCGAAGCTTATCGGAAAATTGAGGATGAACCGCAACGCCGAGAATTTATCGCGTCGCGTATTTCGCCCAATTTGTCGAATCTCGCCGGCGGTAGGAAAAGAATAATATCCTTAACAGCCACAGACGATTTTGACGACTCGTTTTTCCTAGATGTCGACGTGCCCCGTACTAAGAGGGCTCGCGTTTGTCGAAACTATTTTAAGAGAGCGTATCGCATCACGGATAGACCAATAATGGTCGCCATCTTGGATACGTGAAAGAAGAAAAATGATATTCTGATATTACTTTTAATACGAATGTTATCGAGAAAATAATTAATATAGATTTAAGTTTGAATCGGCTATTACGATAGGTGCCTTTTTTTCCGCGTGCGACCGAGTTTTTCGGTAATTCCTGATGATCGAAGAGGGGAATGAAGCCTTTATAGGAATTAATATATCGTGTTGGCTACCGCGATGAAACGCGCTGTCGTTATTATTTTTATCCAGAAATTGAGGAATTAATGGATGGAGGAATTAAGGGCCGGGCCAATTCCGGTATGTTCGTTCTTGCTTGCCATATTGCAAAAACCGATCGAGTGTCCGACAACGGATGAGTGTTATCATCAATTCATCATCATCATCATTCATTTTTCATCTTCTTAACATCGATCATTTCAACATTTGCATTTCGTTCATCGACTAGTTTTTCGTTCTAACGGGACGCTTTGTAATTTAAGAAACGGGTGTATATAATTTCTTCAAGTTTATCGACGCTCCGATGGTTGATAAAGCTTCTTTTCGTTACTTGCTACGTGTGGCGCGAAGGGGAGGGAACCAACAGTTCGTCCGAAATTGGTTCTGTGCGTACATTATTATTTTTTTATGCGAGAAACAGTCCCGTGATACTGATCTTCTCTTCTTACTTGTATTTTTCCCTTTTATTCCTTATAATAGTTTTTAACGATACTTTGAAAATGAATATCGTGATGTGCCATTTTTGCGTTTGTATTAAGGACGTAATCTTCCAAAAGTATATTAATGTTAACTTAGGCATTACGTTTCATAAGTTAATCGGACATATTTAATTCCGAAATATCTTTGGTTAAGTGCTGAATTATTTTTATAAAACCCTGAATTTAGACAGGTTTGTTTCGAATTGAGAATGAATTCAAGTTGACGCGTCATTCGCTTCTTCTTGTGTTCCTGAATTTGAATGCTTATGAATACGTATTATTAATTGAATGACAATTCGAATTAGGGATAATTCGACTCGCGCTATTTTTCGCTTGTGATTGAAACGAGGTGACTTCTATTTCGATTGTAGGTTTAAGCTGATTGGATTGATAATCTATGATTAGAATTGGGTATAGTTTTATAAAAATTTTCTTTCATGAAACTTAACGTAATCGATATTTAATATCATATTCGTGTACTAATCTTTGTATTGATTTTTTTTTTTTTTTTTTTTTTGGATGATCCCTGAAACTAGTTTTTTTACATTTAGACGTAGTTTTTGTATCCCTTTTGAATAGAGGCCTTATAATTTAAGCGTTTTTTATTGAAACTTGAAAGATTTGCACGATTCTCCTCTATATTTTTGACAATTCAGTAGCTTTTTTTTTAAGGTTTGGTTTTTTGGGGTGTGGTTTTTTGTGGGGGGGCGATTATACCGCCGTCCCAGTTTAAATTTCATCTTTACTTGTTCTGTTGTGTGTTTTTTGAAATAAACAGAAATGTACACTTTCCGGAAAAAATATTTCGGAACACATTGAAGTTTTTTATCTATATTTATTTTATTTATTTTTATTTTTTTTTTTTTTTTTTTTTTTTTTTTATATTAATTTAATATTTTGGTTTTTTTAATATTTGGATCTTCTTTGAGGTTTTTCTTCTATTATAAGCATATTAAAATTCCGTTAATTTCGTTCATTCCTTCTTAATTTATATTTTTTTTACTTGTCGAAATAATCTTTATTAATCTAATATTGTTCCAGTCTATATTGATTTATATATTCTTGTTTAAAACAACAATTTATTTTACTAGAATATTATTTCAAATTTTTTATTCCATTTAAATTTATTTATATTTGTAGAGTTAACGTTTCATTTTCCTTTGATGTGGCGTTCCATTTCGTGAAATTTCTCATGGAAGAGATCCTAGTAATGATTTCGCGAGGTTCTTGGTGTGACGTGTGGATCTCGGGTTTGGAATAAATGTTATTGACTTCATATAGTTTATCAGGTTTTCAACTGTGCTTGATCTCAATATTGAACGTTTAACTCGATGTCTAGATGGTTCTCAATCGCATAATTTTTTGGGGTAAAATTTTTTTTTTTTAAAATCAGTTATGTCATAAAAAATTTTTAATTTAGTTGTGTCTTGGTGAACTTAGATCTTATCGATTGCTACGATTTAAGGATGTAAGTGTTCGTTATTGGTTACTTTCTTTTGTGTTTGATTTTTTTTTCAAGCATTTTCTTATTCTATTTATTCTTTAAAATATTTTTATTGATCGTAATTTCGGTTTTAATTTCTATATATATTATTTTTATAATTATTTCTTAGTCTTCTTCTTCGATACTCGAGTTTGATTACACTCCCTAAACGTTATCGTGACCTTTGGTTCCTCTGTATTATATAGATAGGATAGGAGTATTATATAATTTTAAACGCTATAATCGTTTAAACGGTATATAAAATCGGATAGAAAGTAACATTAAATATTTGTTGAGTGAAATAAGTATGGTTAAAACTGGTTATTTAAGGATTTAATTAGTTTATTAGTGATATGAGTTAGTTTGGATATCTTTAGTTGTTTAAAAAATATGAATTAAGAATTTGTCCTCGTTTTAATTCGCATTAATCTTAAATTCACTTACTTCGAAAGTTAATTATTACTCTTGCACAGCTGTTATATGTATTATATTTCGTTTTATATCAATTCATATTTATTTTAGAAATTTATTCGCAAGAGTTTATTCATTATAATTGTATTGTTGTATTATGAGAGGAGAAGTTCTTATTCTTTGAGTGGCTGTTTCATCGGATTTTCGGGAAATAGATACTAGTAGGATATTGTGGTTTTTCGAAATACTTGACGGATTACATATCAAGTTCCCTTGGTTTATTCTCTTAAATTTTGGCTCCTCTCCTTCGTTACGGTTTTAACTCTGGTATCACTCCTTGGTTGATCTGTAACCTCGATGTTGTCTAAGTTCCCATTTTCTTGCATAATTTTTTTTTGGGTTAAATTTTATTTATTATTTTTTTTTGGTTCAATGAGACCTCACAAAAATTTTTAAAGTTTACGGTGAAACTGTAGACATTCGATTGCATTACCCTATTCTAGGGGTAAAGTTCTCTTAGAAAATTGTTTTTTAAGGTAGATACCTAACTCAGTCTATATACGTTTGTAACGTATTCGGAAACCAAAATATTTAAATATCAAGCTCTTCCTTGTAACTCGATGATTACGTTTCCTCTAACGGCATCGATCTTTTCTTTTTTAAGTATTAGATAAGTGTATAATGATAATATTAGTTTTGATAAATTATAGTGTTTTAACTTTATAAAATTAATGTAGTGTTTGTTATTGGAATTGTGAGTTATTTGGGTTATCTTTTATTTTAGTGGGATAGAATTAAGCATAGATAATTGTCATTTAATCGCGTTTCCTTTAATTACTTGTTACTTGGATGCTGGATAAATAACGTTATTACTTTTGTCAATTCAGCCACAATTTATGGATATATTCGTTTATATTTATTACAATTTATTTTATAGAAATAATTTGTTCTAAATTTTTAATTCATAAATATTTATATGAAGAGTAAGTCTTATTCCTTGAGTGGCGTTTTTCATTCGTTTAACTCAGGATTGAGATCCTAGATAATGATATTTTGGTTTCGAAATACGTCAAACGTATAAAGGACTAGTTTTATTCCTTATATAGTTATTTCATTGTCAGGAACGTGCTCGATCTTTCAATATGTTGACTTGTAACCTTCGATGTCTAAGGTTCCCAATCGCGATAAGTATTTTTGGTGGTAGAATTTTTTTTTGTTCATCTGAACGCGTCTTTTTTCTTTGGTTTTTTTGAGGTTCGGGAAAATCTTTTAGACATCGATTGCTTATATCGATTCACATAAAAAATAAGGGGGTTGAAAAGATAGAGTCCTTAGAAGATGTAACTTAAATAGTTATACTTTAGATACTTAAGCTAATTTAGCTTGTTTTATTTGTCTACTTAAAATATTTAAAAATATCTAACAGCCATATTTCAGTTATTTAACTTAGCATTTTCTTTAGTTCATATAAATATATAAGGAAGCATTAAGATTGATTTTTGAAGTACGTTTTAAGCATTTTTTAAAAGTATATAAGATACATATTTCTGTTATATTAACAAGCTTTTTTCATTTAATATATTTAAATAAATATTAGTGTTAAAACTTTTATAAAATTTTAAGATAAAGAGGCTGAAAATTGATTTGACTGTTTTGGAATGCTAGGTTAAAAAAGCAATAAAAATTTTCTCTTTGTTAAATTTCGCATTCGCATTCCTTTAAACACTTACCTATCGAAATAATTTATTACTCTATTGCCAAGTGTCATTTGATTTGTATATTGTCGTTTATTACTGTACAATATTTATTAGTAAATGATTCAATTTATTCCCAAAAATATATTATGAGGTAGAATCGTCTATTGCCTTGATTGTGTCGTTTCAACGGATCTACAGGTAAAGGAGTATTCCAAGTATTAGATATTTTGGGTTTCGAAGATTATGTTCAAGTGGTAACGTATTAAAAAGGTCTTCTGTTTATTTCATTCTTATGAATTGAGGAATCGTTTCAACTGTGCTTCTATTCAATATGTGACGTAACTTCGTGATGTCTAAGTTCCCAATTCCGATAATTTTTTTTTTTGGGTAAAAAAAATTTTTTTTTATCGAGACCTTTTCTGTTCTCACTAATTATAATTTTTTGAGATTGTCGGATACTTTATGACATATTGTTATGATTTACGACATGGGAGATCGAGTCCCTTAGAAAAGTTACTGTTTTGAAGGGGAACTCAGCTATGCTAACTTTTGAACGTATTCGGAAACCCAAAATATTTAAATATCTATTGTTCTCTTTTTCGCTCTGATAGCTGCGATTGATAACGTCCAATGTTTCTTTTTTTGACGTGTTGCTGCTCTAATATGAGATTGTAGGGATAGAATTATAATGAATTTTTGGTTAACAGCTTTTATAATCCGTTTATAAACGTTATGGATAATATATTGTTATGATTAGTAATCGATTAATAATATTCTTAGATATAATAAGTGTTGTAAATCTTTATTAGGAAATGTAGTTTAGTGGTGGTTATGATATTTGAGTTAGTTTGTAATTTGATTTGGTATAAAAAGAAAAAAATTTCCGTTTAATTCCTTTTTTCCTCTAATTACTTACTTATCGTTAAATAATTTTTTATTTTTACTTCTAGCCAGTCGTTTATATGATATACGGGTTTTTAATATCTGTATTCATATTATTTAGAAATATATTTTCAAAGTTATTTCAAATAGTATTTATTATTTGAGGATTGTGTCTAATTTATTCCTTGAGTGGCGTTTTCGAGGGACGGGTCTCAGGAAGAGATTCGGATAGTATAGATAACTTTGGTTCTCGAATATATTGTCATTTTTTATTAACGTATTAAAAACTCGGTATTTCATCTTCATTATAGATCGTTTATTAACGGGTGTTCTCTTGATTCTCAAATTATTTGATCTGTAATCCGTCGATGTTCTTAATAGTTCCCAAGTCGCATATTTTTTGGTTTGTAAAATTTTTTTTTTTTTCATCTGAGACCTCAGCAAAATTTTTTGAGGTTTCGTGGAACTTATGACATCCGAGGCTTACGTTACACATAATGGAGATCGAGTCCGCTTTTGATATTAAGTGTATACTTTGTTTGAGATTTTGGAACTGACTATGCTATTAGCGTTTTGTAACGTATTCTGTTGAACTAAAATATTTATTATTATACAGCCTCAGCCTCGATGACTCGTAATTGATTACGCCATCTTAACGTTTTAATCGACCTTTTCCTCTAAATATATGATAGGGAGTATTGGATTTAAATAATTTGTATTTATATATTGGTTTTAGTTATATATAATTATTAATTGAGATAGATAATAATCATCAATCACATTTTTTTTGATAAATAAAGTGTTAAAACTTAAAAAAAATTAAATTAGTTTTGTTTTAATGGAATTATGAGTTAGTTTTGAGAATCTTAGGTAAAGAATTAGTATTTAAACTTTGAAATTTTGTTCGAATAAAATTTACATCCAACATTATCGATAAAAAATAATTTATTACTTCTTTCAATTTAGCTATATGATATACGTTTATACTACAATTATTTATAAGAAATATTCAATTTATTCATAATAATATTAATGAGGTGAGAAGTCTTTGCCTTGAGTGGCGTTTCATCGGATCTCGGGAAGAGGATCCTAGTAAGGTGTTTTGGTGTTGAAATACGTTCGAACGTATTTAAACTCAGTTTTCCTTCATATAGTATCATTTCATCGTGTTCGATCTCCCTATGTGACGTAACCTCGATG
>JABUQX010115582.1:17500-22924 GCA_015478945.1 Trachelipus rathkii | reverse complement strand
CATAATATATATATATATACTTATAATAATATATATATATATATAATATATATAATAATACTATAACTTATAATATAATTTCCGTATATATATAATATATCATATATTTAAATTAGATTAAATATATAATATATATAATATATATAATATAATATATATATATATATATATATAGTATAATCGAAGCAATTATTTGTTGAGTTTTTAGCGATGTGTATGAAATTCTACTTTTCAATATATATAATATAGTATATTATATATAAAATAGTATATATATTATATTAATATAATCATATATATATATATATAGTATATATAATATATATATTGAAAAGTAGAATTTCATACACATCGTCTTTTATTTCAATGAAATTGCATTATATATATATATATTATATATAAAGATATATATATATATAATAATACAATATATATATATAGAAAAATAATAATATATATATATATAATAGATATATATATATAATATATATTATATATCAATTTTTCTTTTATTATTTTAAATCCTAAGATGTATGTGTAATCTTTGCAAATAAATATATAGTATATATATTATAATATAATATTATATACTAAAATCTATAAAATATAAATTATATGATAATATATATATAGATATATATAATACAGATATATAAATTATATATATATATATATATATATAGTATATATATATATATATATATATAAATATAATATATATATTATATATAAAATAATATATATATATATATATTTTATATATATAATAAGATATATATATATACCAATATAATATATTATTTACTATAATAATATATATAATTATATAATAATATTAATATATATATATATATATATATTATATATATATATATATAATAATCATATATATTATATATATATATATATATATATATATATATATATAAAATTTAATAATGAAATATGATTTTCAATAAAATTATTTACATAAATCGTTTTAATTTATGTTTTAAATATTTTAAAATAGAAACTTTTTTTTTTTTATTTTTCTGATATTACAATTTTTTATATGTGATATTTTATACAGTGGGAATTTTTAAGAGAAGATAATAAGTTCGATCAAATATGACTATATTCGCTTAATAAATGGGTCACGGTTGAGATGTAGATGGTAAAGTATATATTGATTAGAGTTTTATCTATTAATTTATTGAGTATTTGATATTTTATTATAAACATAATAAAGTTATAAACATAAAAAGAATGAATAATTTAGTAAAAATATTAATTGCATTTATGAATTTTATGTTATGTTCTTATAAAGATTTTATTTTTTATAAAATATATAGAATAATTTTTTTTATGTTCGTAAAAAGACCATATTTTTATACAATGAAGTTATACATATATTAAGTTTATACACAATTTCTGTTTAAATTTGACTTAAAGCAATAAAGCAGTTGCGCATAACCGGATAGAAGAGGGGGTTGGGAAAGGGTGTTTGCTCCATTGCTTTATTGCTTTACTACATTAGGGTCAATGAAATAAGAATTTAAATAAGAGATTCGCAATAAAAAATAAGGAATGTTTTATTAATAGAGACTGTAAAGAAATTATCAAATGTTCCTTATTGAAAAAAACATGTAGTATACAAATTATTAACGTCGTAGTTAAAAGAAAATAGGATTAATGAAAGCGAACTTATAATTAATAAGTTATATGGGCAAATATATTATGTTAAGCAGTGGTAAGATTGGCTAAAAATGCGAAAAGATTTGTAGTTTTATATATGGTTGCTGTAGTGATTATCAAAGAAATTAATAGCAGAATTCACCATTAAATTTTATTTTAAGGGTAAAACACTATTTATAGGTTTGGTCACTACATCCTGTAAAGATTTTACAGTTTATGATTCATATGAAATCACCCTTCGTCATCGTCCTTTCATCATTCTTTGCTATGCATTCTGTGTTTTTCTATCTTCTTATTTTTTCTTCTGAGGCCTCTCCCAGAAGTGCACTTGTTACCCTTAAGAAATTGAAACTCTAAAATTCGAGTTCTATTAGTCCAAAAACATACCTTACTCGGTCTATTATACGTTTGTATTTTTATTTTAACTCTAGCTCCGACAGCGGCTGAGGTTAGAGGCACCACACCAGGAGCTTTCTAAGTATATGATCTCTTATCCTTTTTTCATTATTTCACCGTCTCCTCTTTTACTCGTCCTGTATTTCTTTATTTCTTTTTTATTCTTCTGGGAATCCGTCTAGGAGGGTCCTCAAACACTCTTGAGGATTCTGAAAGTCTCAAATTCGAGTTCTATTATATATAAAACATCTATATTGATATTAAATACAACAATAGACTGCAGCTCAATATGTTAATGATAAAATAACTCCTCGAGGGATACTTCCCTTACCAGGATTAGATCAAGGGCACTAGCAACGGAATATGCAAGTGTTTTGACCGCTTGACCGCGATGAGCAAAATGATACGGCGACTATAAACCCAAGCAAAAAAACTTGTCAATAGGAATAAGGACTGTCTATATCAGGTCAGATACCTCAGCCACGCATCTCCACTCACACTCGGGTCAAAGGCAAAACGGGACCCATGTAAGAAGATCACTCAAATAAGAAGAATTTATTTGTATTGATATTAAATACTGTAATAGACCGCAGCTCAACATGTAATGATAAAATAACTCCTCGAGTGATTCTTCACTTATCAAGATTAGATCCCGGGCCCTCATAGACGAAATAGCAAGTGTACTAACAACTTGACCGCGATCAGCTAAAGAGATACTCGATTTACACACAAGCAAGAGAACTTGCTATTCCGTTTGCGAGGGCCCGGGATCTAATCCTGGTAAGTGAAGAATCACTCGAAAGGAGTTATTATCATTTACATAATTAATCTGCGGTTCTATGCATAAGAATTACATCACAATGTTACATAAATTCTCCGTATTTGAGTGATATCCTTACATGGTTCCTGTGTTGCCTTTCAACCGAGTGTGAGCGTAGATGCGCGGGTAAGGTATCTGACCTCATATAGGCAGTCCTTATTCTATTGACAGTTCTCTTGCTTGTTAAGTCGCGTATCTTTTTAGCTCATCGCGGTCAAGTGGTCAACACACTTGCTATTCTGTCTGCGAGGGCCCGGCATCTAATCCTGCTAAGTGAAGGATCAATCGAGGAGTTATTTTATCAATTATATATATATATATAATAAATAATATATATATAATAGATAATATATTATAATATATATATATTATATATAATACTATATATATATATAATATATATATATATAGATATATATAATTATATATATATATATATAATATATATAATAATATATTATATATATATAATATATATATATAATTATAATATATAATATACAATATATATTATATATATAATATATATATATATATTATATTATCATTATATAAATATATATATATATATATATATATATATATAATATATATAATATATTAAAGAAAGAACATATAATGAAGAAGATAAAGAATTAACTGCCTTCTCTGCGGATTGAACCACCGCATGTTGCGCATGAGGACAATATTGCCCGGTGCTGGTATGATTGATGCCATCTCACCTCACAACCAAAAAGTTGGATCAAAAAAACAATTATATAACGCAAACCGAAGTTCCTAATCGTCAAGGCGACAAATCACCAGGCTGTCACCCTGTCCTATACTCTCGCTTCTTTATATTAGATGTTATAATATATGCATAATAATCGCAATTATTAAAGATGTTAAAGAAAGAACATATAATGAGAGATAAGAATTAACTGGCCTTCTCTGGGATTGAACACCAACCGCATGTTGCGCTGTGCAGGACAATATGCCCGGTGCTGTATGATTGAGCCATCCTCCAACAAAAAGTTGGATTCAAGAACAATTTTAAAGAAAATGCAACCGAGTTTCCGTCAAGGCGACATCACCAGGTGTCCAGGCCTGTCCTATCTCTCTCGATTCTTTTATATTTGAGATGTTATAAATATGTGCATAATAATTAGCAATTTATTATAAGATGCTATAGAAAGAACATATAATGAGAAATAAAAGAATAACTGCCTTCTCTGGATTGAACCACCCGAATGTTGCGCGTGAGGACAATATTGTCCCGGTGCTGTATGAATTGAGCCATCTCCAACGCAAAAAAGTTGATTCAAGAACAATTATCAAAATGCAACGAGTTCGCCGTCAAGGCGTACAATCACCAGGTCCAGCCTGTCCGTATCTCTCCGTTCATTATATTTTTAGATGTTAAAATTATTGCATAATAATCGCAATTATATAAAGATGTAAAGAAAGAACAGTATAATGAGAAGATAAGAGAATTAACTGCATTCTACTGGATGAAAACCACCGCATGTTGGCGCGTTGAGGACAATATATGCCCGGTGCTGTATGATTGAGCAGTCTCCAACCAAAAAGTTGATTCAAGACAATTATAAAAAGCCTACCGAGTTTCCGTCAAGGCGACATCACCTAGTTCCAGCCTGCCTATCTCTCGTTCTTTATATTTTACATGTTAAATATTGCATAATAAGCGCAATTATATAAGATGTTTAAAGAAAAGAACATAATAATGAGAAGATAAAAGAATAACTGCCTTTCTCTATGCGGATGATACCAACCGCATGTTGCGCGTGAGGACATATGCCGGTGCTGTATATTGAAGCCATCCTCCAACAAAAAGTTGATCAAGAAAACAATTATAAAGCAACGAGTTTCCGCCAAGGCGACATCACCAGTGTTCCAGCAACTGTCCTATCTCTCTTTCTTTATATTTTTAGATGTTAAATATTGCCATAATAATCGCAATTATATAAGATGTTAAAGAAAGAAACAACATAATAAAGAAGATAAAGTAATTAACTATGCCTTCTCTTGGATGAACCATCAGCACTCTGTTGCGCAGTAGGACAATATGCCGGTGCTATACAACTGAGCCCATCCTCCAACCAAAAAAGTTGGATTCAAGAACAATTAAAAAGCAACCGAGTTCCGTCAAGCCGGACACACCAGGTGTCCAGCCTGTACTATCTCTCGTTCTTTAAATTTTAGATGTTAAATATTGCAATAATCGCAATTATATAAGATGAAAAAGAAAGAACATATAATGAGAGATAAGAATTAAAAAACTGCCTTCTCTGGAGTTGAACCCACCGCATGTGCGAGCGTGCAGCGACAATATGCCGGCTGACTGTATGATTGAGCCATCCTCCAACCAAAAAAGTTAGATTTTTCAAGAACAATTATAAAGGGCAGTTAATTCTTTACCTTATCATTATATGTTCTTTCTTTAAAACATCTTATATAATTGCCGTCATCAGCAAACAGAAAATTAAACATTCTAAAAATATAAAAGAACAAGAGAAATTAATAGGAACAGGGCT
>JABUQX010115582.1:0-12500 GCA_015478945.1 Trachelipus rathkii | reverse complement strand
AAGGCTTCTTGAAGTATATATCTACATGGGGGGAAATACTAGCCCCCCTTAGCACCTAGCCCCCTAGCCCCCGTAGAAGAGCTGAAACTTGGCTTATACAAATCTTCATATAGAAATCTTCATAGCACCCCTATTGTGGGGATTACTGAACCCCCAATAACCATAGATATAATCGACGATAGAACGATGAAAACTCGTATTATACCCTTCATATAAGATATCAGGTGTAGAATGAGATGAAATGACCTATAAGCCACCTTTATAGGGCGATCAGCCCCCCAAAACCTAATAGAATATCGACATATGAAAACGATGAAACCCTGGATAATACCCATCGTATTATACACGGTACTCACGTATCATATATGGTTAAATCACCGTACACACACCCCAAAGGTGGTCTCCGGCCCCCCAAAGCCTTAAAATATTGACATTAGATACACGACGAAACTTGCGTTTACATCTTCTTATTGATGTATCCACGAATACAGAAAAGAAAAATATTTAAAAAAAAAATGAAAAATTAAAAAAAAAAATTCTAAAAAAAATTAAAAAAAATTAAAAAAATTAAAAAAAAAATAAATTAAAAAAAAAAAAATGTAAAATTAAAAAAAAATTAAAAAAAAATGAAACATTATTTTATTCTTTTTAAGTTTTATATAACTTAAAAATAAATACGTTTTTATATGAAACAAACCAAGCCCCAGTAGCCTCCAGAGCCAACCAGAGCCTCCAGAGCCCCTCACAGAGGTTTCCAGATGCCTCCAGAGCCTCCAGAGCTCTCTCCACCAGCTCATCCCCTGCCTTCCCACCCTCCCCTGCCTCCCTCCCCACCCTCCCCATCTTTGATCTATTGATTCATTGATCTATCGATCTATTGATTCATGTCATATTTTGTAAACATAACGACAAAACTTTCATTTATTTTTGTTTTTATATGCTTTTGAACAGTTTGTTTTACTAAAAGTTAATTGCTTTTCATAATTTTATAGCTAAGAAATTGGGTTTTAATACCTAAACCTGTAAATCAGTAATTTTCAAACCACCCACCCCTTACGCCTGCCCTACTCCATACCCTAGAAATATTTTTACATTAACATAGAAATTTAACAAAAATTTTATTCATAACTCTTGTCTAATTATTATCGATTCTGATCACAATGGTAATAATATGCTAA
This sequence comes from Trachelipus rathkii, assembly GCA_015478945.1. Classification (NCBI taxonomy): domain Eukaryota; kingdom Metazoa; phylum Arthropoda; class Malacostraca; order Isopoda; family Trachelipodidae; genus Trachelipus; species Trachelipus rathkii. The sequence continues at coordinate 11,322 of JABUQX010115582.1, read as the reverse complement.
TACGAAAAAGTTTTACATCAATAATGCTAACATGTACATAAATCTGAACGATAAGTAAAGTATAATGTTACAATCGAAAATCAACTAGAACACACTACCTATCTGAACACACTTTTCTTAACATATCATGGATATTTTTACATGTAACATAGTAATATTTAACAAAGATTTTATTCATAACCTGTTGACTAATTTGTCAATACTGACAATTGATATATATAACTAAACGTAACAAAGTTTCATCAAATCAATAAAGCAAGCATAGCTAATCAACTGAAACTACGAAATATAATGTTACAATGACAAAAAGCCTAACATACCTTACGCTCGAATAAACTTCTAACAATAATAACAAAGTTCATTACTTAACAACAGTAAAGTATAAGCTAACAATGCATTAACAGAATGAAACAGGCGCTGAAAACTGATCGTAGTAAAATTCATTATATAAATACAATACTGCAATGATTGTTTATTTATTAATTTATTTTTCAAATTTTTATTCATTTCCTTTAAAACATTTTGTTTTTAATAAAACTTTATATTTATTTTTAATTTTATATTTTTTTTAAAACTTTTTGTTTTTAAAAAACTTTTTTATTTAAAACTTTTGTTTTTTAAAAAAAGTTTTATGTGAAGTTTATAAACTTAAAATAAACTTATTATTTTATAATTTTATTCTTAAAACTTTTTTATTTTAAAAAAATTTTTAATTTTTAATTTTATTTCTTTTAAAACTTTTTGTTCTTAACTAAAAAATTTTTATTCGCTTTTTTATTGTTTATATATAACGTAAAAAAATTACATTTTTAAATACACTAAAACAGTAAATCTCAGAGTAAAGTCATAAACCACCCACTCCCACCATCATCCTCAACCCATCCGATGATCTATAATCTATTGATGTATTAGGATAACAGCTAACATAACAAAGTTTTACTCATTGTTAAAGTTAAACTACGAGAAACTATAACATAAACCTAACACACAACACCTGTAAAATAAACATCCTATATGAACACATAACAAATAAAATCCTCATAGTAAGGGAAGTTAAAACAAGTTTTCATTTATAACATATAATTTTTCATATGAAAAGAGCATTAAATAAATACATAAAAATAACTTTTATATTAAACAAAATTAATTATCTATATTCAAAGGACAGGAGATTCTGTATAAATTGAGCAAGGTCTATATATTTCTCCAGAGATTCAACACCCTTATGAAAGGATGTAAGTATAAATATCCGCTTACATCACTAATTCTATTCTTCAGGCAAACACAAGTTCACTAAAGAAACGCTCATATTCTCTCGTTCCAGCAGAGAAGTTTATACGTATACCAGGCTGCATAGTGTTTAAAATGCAATCCTGATATATCGCATTATACGGTAATAACCGTATGTTTCGTGTTGTATATACATGTAAATTAATTCTCGTTCGCGTCTATATTGAATTAAAGTTCCTCGGAGTATTGTCAAACATCTTAATATTGAAAAGACGTTTAATTCATTTTTCAGTGATTAACCAAGAGCTGTAATATTTTCAGATGCTCAACGAACAGTGAAACCTATACACGTAGGCATGAATGTGACAGCATCATGTTGGAATGAATTTTCCCCAAAATAGTTGCGCACATCAATACTTATTAACATTATCAGTATACACGGTAAAAAACACCTCTATTCTATATATCCTCTCACATTGATCACCTCTGATAGGATATTTTTACCCAGAATGCGATCCATCAGATGCACACGATACTTAGCATTTACCATAGGTTCGAATATAAGTATCGATAATCTGTAGGAATTACGTCAACTCGAAATGAATAAAGGTGCTATTATTGCCACCTCCGATGAATACATGGTAAATAATCTGCTCTCATTCATTTATGAGAAAAAAAATTTCAATGACAACAATCCGCTGGGTATTTACGATAGGTACTTCGTAAAGATATCACTAACGTGTTTAGGAGCAGATATTGAGAGACGTTCATCATTTACCTGCACAAAGCCGAAAAAGTATCTTACCGACGAAAATAGCGTGTATAAACAGACTCAAAAGGTAAAGAGATTCTTTCTTTCGACCAATCAGAAAGAAAGTAAACTCAAGTATATACGACGGTACCGGAAACAACCTAAATTATGTTTTAAATAATACCATTACAAGCGCTAATACCCTAATCGTTCTGTTCGTGTGTGTATGTATTTTCATGATCACTGACCCTCGAATATATGCTAACGTTAAACAAAGTCTTCACACCAATAAAGCTAACATATCATAACCTGAACTCAGAATATAATCTACAAATTTAAAATTTAAATTTTTTTTTTTTTTATTATTTTTTTTTTAATTTTTAATTTTCTTTTTTTTTCTTTCTGTATTTAGCGATACACAATAAAAAGATGTATATTATATACCAAGTTTCGTCGTATCTATGTCAATATTTCAGTTTGGTGGGGCTGGTCCCCGAATTTGTGTACGCGTACATTTTAAAAACCCATATAATTAATATGTGAAAAATATAAATATCTTAATTATGATGCGCGTATATACCGAGTTTCATCGTTCTTATGTCGAATATTCTAGTTTGGGGGCCTGAATCCCCCAATGGGGTGGGCTCATGTCATTTCATCTCATCTACAGCGTGGATATCTTATATGAAGGGTATATACCAAGTTTCATCGTCACCATCTAACCCCCCTCCAAATTTTAGCCCAATACGATAACTCTAACTACTGTATAGATATAATTAATATATATATCAGAGCCATTAGACACGGAGCCTGGAGCAGGGCAGCCGGCAGCCTAAAAAAATCATTTCACCCTTAAATAAACATAAAATAATATATATATATATATATTAATAATATATAATATATATATAATATTTATAGTTATAAATATATATATATTATATAATATAATATATAATATATATATATAATATATATGTCTTGTTTCTAGACAGTGTTTCAAAGTCTAATCAAAGATCTTGCCCCTAGGTAACCTAATCTTCGACGCTCAAGGATAATAAGCCCTAAGCAACAAGTGAACGTAGCTGAGGCTACGCTTCGTAGTAAAGGGGACTACCCCCTATATACATATCCTAGAGACTTTGAAATCGCCTATGATCAGTTTAACACATACATAGAACATATATTTACAAATTTTTGAAAACGATACCTTATTATTATGTTTGTGAGAAAATCGGCTGCTAGAGCTCAAATAGCCTTAGCATTACTTAAACTTATATAATTATATTATAAAATAATATATATATATATATTAAATATATATAATATATATAGTAATATTAATATATATATATATAGATAATATATATATATAATATATATATATATATATTATATATATATATATATTATATATATATTATTATTTTCGTATATTATATAATATATATATATATAATTATATTATATAATATATATATATATTATATATATATATAATATTATATAATATTAATACTTATAATTATATAGTATAAAATATTTTATTATTTAAACCAATTTATATAATATAAAATTTATTAATATATTATATAAATAAAATATATTAAATATCATAGTATATATATACATATATTATATATAAGTATATTAATATATATATAATATTATATATTATAAATATAAAGATATATATATATATATATATATACTATATTATATATTAATAGTATATAGTATATATATATATAAAATTAGATATAATATAATATATATAATAATAGTGAGTACGGTATATATATATATATATATATATATATATATATATCCTGCCAAAAAGAAATACTATGTAGTATATTTATAAACGTTATATATATATAATATACCTTATAGTATATATATATATATATATATATATATATAGTATATGATAGTATATAAATATATATATATATAGTATATATATAGATATATATTATATATATATATATATATAATATATATAATATATATATATATATATATTTTATATATATATATATATATATATATATATAATATATATATATATATATATTAATATATATATATAATATATATATATATATATATATAATATTATATCATATATATATATATATATATATATTATATATATAATATATATATACTATATATATGATATATATATATATATTAGGGCAGAACTACTTATAACTTTGTTAAAATTTTAATTTATGTTCGTACTTATGCTAAGATTTCGCGAGCAAAATTTTAGAAGTCGAAATGAAATTATATATAAACTCGTCCTGTTGAGATACTCGATCATTCAGATAAAATTAACAATAAGAAGAAATAAGAAGAAATAAAATCTCATTCAAGATACTCTCTTCTAGAAATTCCTCCAAACTAAAAAACTCAACCGGCTTTCGGATGATTTGGCCAAAAAAAACACAAACCTATAGAAGTATTAAGGGTTAATTAATCACAAGTAAGGAAGCTGCCCACTGCCGTAATTGTGCGTTCACGAGAATCTTTTTGCTAAACGAAGATCAGACGGCATTAGTGGTGTGTAAAACGCCGTTGCGAAGAGTGCTGTTGACTACCAATTCGCCTACGAAGAGAGAGTATCTTAACATGAAGGCGGAACTAATTATTACCTCTTACTTTTAAATTAAGAACATCAATTGTCTATCGTGCCTCATCTTTGTTGAATCCCGAAAAACAATCGAGACCATAGAAATCAAAGAAATATGGATTTCGAATTAATTGATTACCATCCTCTAAATATTTTATGTTGTGCTGCCTCACTATAAGAAGAAACCTATACCTCTAGCAAGTAATAGCCACATATAAGTTAGTAAACCTCGCGTAAATATAATGAACACCAGAACTTCGATTTCACGCCTTCTGATTAACAAAATAAAAACCGAACAAAATAAAGCATAAGAGAGAAAATAAACTACATAAATAACACAAAATCCCAATCAGAACACTCGAAGAAAATGGACGTCACGAGCCGAAACGAACATTATCGATTACTAAACTTCAAATTATCATTTTCTAATTTTGGATTATGCGTTTTCACCTTTTCACAACTATCACAGTTCGAGATTCATCGCTAGACATAGCCAAACTTTCTTTTCGGCATGGAGATTCTTTTCGATCGGTTCAGAGTAATTAGGATTATAGGCAGAAAATTCATGTTTTTGGGATTCCACGGACGAACTCGATTCCTCCTTCGAATTATGAAAGGTTCTATTGACCAAGCTCCCTTTTCATGGTATGGAAAGAAATTTTTCAAATTAAGGACCACAGAAATTTCCCGAAAGAAACTTCAGTCTCTACGAATGAGAAACAATGATCTAAAAAGCACATAATGTCCTCTCTCGCAGTAACTACAGCTTTTGTACAATACTTAAAATTTACGATGTGACTCATTTTTCTTATCTATGTCAAAAACTCCTAATGGTGTAATTGAAGAGATAACAAATATGTATAGAAAATGCAGCACTGAATGGGTGTCCGATGTATACAATGACCGTTTCCTTTGTGAGAAGTTCAACCCGATCTTATTATCGGTTCGAAAAAAATCGCATGAGTGTGGACCGTAATGTAACTTGTGTACTACTTGGGTTGAGTTTCATATCAATTTACTTATGTATGAACTTTTAAGTATTAGTCAGCATTAAATGTTTGTTTGTTTGGTTTATATCAAAATCAAAGATATAATTGAAATTCACGTTGCTATTGTAAGTTTGAATTGCATCAAAAATAATATCAAATTTCTCCTGTATATATATAAAATTCGATTATTGTATTTTTATTTATCCAAATATTTGTATATAGGCTTAGTCTTTCGGATGTAACCTAAGTATGTTAATGCTTGTATTTGATATATTTCTTTACAATTTCACGTGATTATCTATTTGGCCTGTTAATGTTTGTATGTTTGCTTTATTCCGTCGCGGACCATAATTTACCCACAAATATGACCTTGCATTTGAATAAAAACTGTTAAAATTTTATTGTATTTTTAGTTTATTCCAATTCTGATATAATTATTATAACTAATATTACATTTGCTCATCGTACCTGTGTTTTAGCGCGGGACTGAGTAAATGAAAAATATTATAGTTAGAATAAGTTTGTGAAGTTAAACACAACCACACAAAAGTGAAAAGTCTTTAATTTATGTTTTGTCCCTTTTAAAGAACATTTATACTCGAGCAAAATTTAGCATTTAGTCGAAAAATAAAAATAAGTTATATCGTTATAACCAGATCCTGTTTGAGATACATCTCCAGTCTCAGATTAAAATTAAATAAGTCCATTATAGGTAATAATATAAAACAAAAAATTTAATCAGAAGAAATAAATCGTCACTCAAGATTACTCGTGGTGTGTGTTGGTCTCCAAGAAAAACCACCTATAGAACATAAAAGAAAAATGACGTCAGCAGTCACTGTCTTTTCGGTCACCAGAAGATAAATTTCACGGAAGGGCTGCACTATAACCTCAACTTCTCATCGACAAAATTTCGCTAAGCTAAGTGATTGGTAAAACTGCGGCTGGAAATTGTCCGCGACACCACTTAATCTGCAGATGCCTACGAAGAAAAGAGTATCCACTATCAAGGGACTTTGTTATACGTTCTATCTACAGGTAAAATATATATTCTACAACTCATATATAATACTAATGTACACTCTCTTATATTAGCGGGTGCTTGCTCATCATAAAATGACTATAAACAATTCTTAGGGCGATATTGGGCTGGGAATCTGCTCTCACCTCCAACTCTTCCTAACATAGTTATACTGTATAGCATATAATAGTAGATAATTAATAAATAATATATATATATATATAATATAAATATATATATATATATAATATATATATATATATAAATATATATAATATATATATTATATATATATATATATATATATATATATATATATATTTATTAATTATATTATTATTTATATATATTATAGTATAGATATATATATATATATATTATATATATATAATATATAATATATATATAAATATATATAATATTATATATTCTATATATTATATATAAATATAAAAAAACTAATTTATTCACTACTATATATACTTATACTCTCATATATATATATATATTATATAAATTATTATATAATAATATATTATATATATATAATATAATATATATATAATTATATAATATATATATTTATATATATATTTATATATATAAATATATATATATAATATATATATAATATATATATATATATATATAATATATTATTATATATATATATAATATAAGTATATATATATATTATATTATATATATATATAATATATATATAAATATATATATAGTATATATAATATATATATAATATATATATATTAATTTATATATAGACTAGAAATCACTATAAATAATATACAATAAATAATATATATATATATATATATGGTATATATATAGTAAACTAAATTTAAATATATTATATTATATAATTATTATTATATAATTATTATATAGTATATATATATATAAGTTATATAATATTAATCATATATACTATCATATTATATATATAATTATATATATATATATAATACTATATACCTATATATATACGATATAATAGTATATTATTAAATAGTAATATATATATATCACTATAATAATATATATATATATATATATATATATATATAAATATATTATAAATATATATATAAATAACCTGTATAATATATATAGTTATAATAAATATATATTAATATAATTATATATTAAATATGTTATAATATATATATATATATATATAATATATATATCGAAATAGTTATATTAGTATATAATATATAATAATTAGTAGAAACACCTTGGCGTAATGAATATTTTTAGTTATAAAAGGATGAGATGTATCAATCCTATAAGATGGTATAAGCGATAGATACACTAATTAAAAAAAGGATAATAGAAACACATATATAATCATTTAATGAACTAAAAAAATTTATTCATTACGCCAAGGGTTTCTTACAATAATTAAATAAACAATACACGTTCAAGGGTGATTAATACATATTAAATATATATATATATATTATATATAATTATATATATATAATATATTATAAAATATAAATAATATAATATATTATATATATATATATATATAAATATATATATATAATATATATATAATATATATATATATATATATATATATATATATATATATTATATAATATATATTTATATAATATAATATATTATATATATAAAATGAATAATGAATATAAAAGTATATATATATAATATAATTATATAATATAATTTATTATTATATATATATAGTATATATATATATATATAGTAATCTAAAAATAAATAAAGTTATATATTATATTATAATAGTATATTATAATAAATATAATTATATTATATATATATAATATAAAAGTATATATATATTATATAGATTATATTAATATATATAAATAGAAATATGAAGTAAATAGTGATATACTGATTATATTATATACATTTCTGAGTTTTTTGGAATATTAATATATATATATATATATAGGTATAGTGTGATAGATATGATTATATATATATATATATATAATTATATTATATATAGTATAGGTATGTATATTAGGATATAATTAATTATTATTATCATTGAAATTTAATATGAATTTGATTATCATTATATGTCTTGTATTGTATATTTGAAATTCTGTATTTTTATATATAAAATTTCAAGAAAATATATTTATTTTATTTTTATTTTTTTTTTATTTATTTTTTTTTTATTTTATGTAGCGTATATCCAGTATGAGAAGAAATTTAATTATAGATATGTGTTGATTATATATTATTTAGTATAATATAGGGATCTTGAGTAATATTTTTAATGTAACGTAATAAAAGTATATTAATATAAATGTTATATATGAGTATTATTGAATATATCATTGTGGATGATAGTGAAATAATGATATACAGATATTGGTGCAAAAAGTTTGTTTTCGATTAGATAAAACTCATTTAATAGTATGGTATATTATTAGTGTGAGTAGTTAATATATGTAGATCTAAATATATGGAAATCCTTAATAGTTAGTATCCGTCTCGAAAGGTAAATTTAATTCATTATTAGTACTAACTGATTCAAGTTATATATTATATATTAATGAGATGGGATCGGGAAAATTATTAGGCAATGATAATTTCACATAAGTGATTAACATCGAGTAATTCTAATTTAATAACTCACGGTATTCCAAGAATATTAATTTGGTGTAAAATATAAGAATATATGTATAGGTAACAATAGAGAGAAGACGGTTAATTTATCATTAAAAATTCCTAGATAAAGACAAGTGGACGATGACAGGACTTGAGCTATTTCCCATGCTGGTTCCAAAGATTTGCTTATAATATTGGTTATTAAAAGAAAATAAGTTTTGTTTCATACATTTACTATTGCTAAATTATTCAATATTCATTTAATTTTCTCGAGGTGTATTGAGAGAAAATCGAAAAAATGGGTGAGGGGGACATTGGTAAAAAGGCTAACTATATCGAAACTAATCAGAGAATGGTCGGTGGGAAGATGGTTGCCGATTTTTTGTTTAAATTGTTGCGAATTTTTAATATGGGAGTTCGAAATATTGCCGAGTAAAGGAATTATAACTTTAGTGAGCCATTTATTAAGTTTGGTAAAGTTACATTACAGAATTGAAATCAACACAATCTATAATCAATTTCTCTCTCTTGGATATACCCTACATACCTTACATACTCCATATAATAATAACACTGTATATACTATTAATATAATAAGCTAAGAATCATATTTATTCAAATATTATATATATTATATTATCCTAATTAACTTCCTATATATCATCCTACTACTCAACAAATAATAATAATCCTACCTTTTCATATTTCATTATATCACAAAACATTAAATTTACTATTGCAAAATTATTCAATATTCATTTAATTTTCAATTTTCCTGATACTTTGCAACGTAATCTTGTTTATAATAAATAACAAGACTAAATCTGAACCGTCCGGTGGGGTATACTGTGTTTCATGCGTCGGTTTCAACAAATTTTATATAGGGGAAACTTTAAAGACACTACCTTTTCGACTAAATCAACATAGCAACGAAATAAAAAGATGTAACCATAGCAACGCATTATACCGTCATATAAACAAAGATCAAAATATTAATTTGAAAGATTCCATCTTCATTTTCACCTCTAAATCAAAAGAACTTAATAGACTTATAGAAGCTTATTTTATCAACTTTATTCCTAACTATAATATTTCATCAGGATTTTTTGATTTTGACAAAACTACAATTAGGTTTATTGAATCCACTTTAAATAAAAAAATGCTTACTCATCGTTCGCCTGCCAACATTCTTCAATACATAGGTTCATAGAAAGAATACATTTTAGTTGTTGTTTTTAATTGTTCCTTGTGCATGTCGCATTCGCATCTTATTTAGTTTAAAAAAAATTGAGAATCAATTCAGTCTTCTCTCTGCTCCGAAGAGGCCAACATGTATTGTTTGACGAAACGTCAGCACAGTCATTTTATTTTAGTTTGTGTTTTTTAAATATTTCCCCCTTCTAATTAAATATTGTGGTTTTAAATTAATTATCATAATTTCGGAGTTCGAGTGTTTGCAATAGTACTCCTTAAAAATAAAAAATTTTTATATATATATAGTATATATATATATATATATTATTATATATATATATATATATATATATATATAGTATATATATATATATATATATATATATAGTATATATATATATATATATATAATATATATATATATATTATATATAAGTAAATAATTGAGTGTGTATAAAAACTGAAATGAGTCATATATATATATATAAATAAATTATTAATATAATATATTAAATATAAATATATTATATTATATATATTATATTATATATATATATATATATATATATATATTATATATATATAATATATAAATAATATATATAGTATTTATATATATATATTAATATATTTTAATTAATATTATATATATAAAAATTTTTAATATGATATATATATATATATTAGTATATATAATATAATATAGTATATTAATATATATAGTAATTATATATATATTAATTTATTATATAATATATATATATTATATATATTATATATTTATAATAATATATATTTATATATATTAATACTGGTATATATATATATTATTAAATATAAATATATATATATATATATATATATA
>JABUQX010115581.1:15000-22807 GCA_015478945.1 Trachelipus rathkii | reverse complement strand
TTTCTTCCATTATATACACAATTAATGTTAAAGACATTATAGGTTCTTTCCTTAAGCCCCACGATCAATATTATCTATTATTTATTAAGATTATTCGATGTTTTACGGCACTTGATCCTGTTTAAAAGGAAGTACATAAAAAGACATGAAAATCGCAGAATCCTACTCGTGCAAGCCCTGCAGTGTTAACGTAGTTAAAACTCCAATAGGGAAGAGCGTGAGATTACCACAAGTGCTTTTTTTATCGTTAATTTTTCTATATTTAATTTTTTTTAATTTTTTTTTTAAGGGGCTCGAGGCCGACGAGCGGACAGAGGGGGACGAAGTCCCCCCCGTCGTCCCCCGCTTGAGGCCGAGAGACCCTGACTCTTTCCATCTTTGTTATTTTACTATTTAATCTTGGGTATTTCTTTAAAAAAAAGAAAAAAAACCAAAAAAAATTTAATTTGCAAACTTGAAGCACACTATTGCCTTGAAATAATAAAAAAAAAAATACGATTACAATCATTCGCTCGCATATAGTATATCGGATTATTTTATTAAATTATCGATTTTTTTAACACTAACATATTGGGAATCAGCATATAAAGCTTATTTACCATATGCATTAAAAAAAAAAAATATTATATATACAGCCTAATATTGTATTTGAAGTTCAGGAAACATTGGAATTCAAGCGAAACATATTTTCATTTTTCTCGAGCGATGGGGACAGAGGGGGACGAAGTCCCCCCGTCGTCCAACGGAGAAGGCGAGAGACCCCGACTCCTGATATCAGTGCGGTCTACTCTAGGGTGTTCGTAGTTTTTAAATCATAAAATGACTTTATATATAGGCTGTATTTTTTTTTACACTATGGTATAAGCTTTATACGCAGATTCAAAATATGTAAGTGTTTAAAAAATCGATAGTTTAATTAAAATGAATCGCATATATCACTGTGGGGGCTTAACGTTAAAAGAAACCACAATTTTAAATTAGATGTTGAAAGAACCAATTAATAATTATATATATATATATATATATATATATATATATAGTATATACTATATATAAATATATATATATATATATATATATGATATATATATATAAAATGCAAAGTTATGTATGGAATGTAACACAAAAATTGTTTCTTTTTATTTTTTCTTTAAAAAAATATTTTTGTATTACTTTCTTTGATAATAAATCAGGGTTGCAAACTTTTCAGACAAATTTTACTTTTAGTTCTTGTATAACCCATGAGGTCATATATATATATATATATATATATATATATATATATATATATATATAAAGCCGCACCAACTTTTTTTTTTTTTAGGCATATCCAACTTCTTAGAATTATCAAAGCCCAAAAAGTTATTTTCATTATCAATCATATTAGGGTTTACTTGGAAAGGTTGTGTGTCATTAATAAATTCTAAGGTTTCCTCAGCATGTAATATTTGTGATATTAAATTTTCTCCTGAATTCATAGAACAACTATCATTAGTACTCTCAGAACTAGAGGACAATGGAAAAGTTTCACTTTCTATACTAGGGCTAGTAGTCCTAGACCCTGGTTTACCATCCTGATATCCACTTCTTTTACCACGATTACCCATATTGGACCTAGGGTAATAGATATCCTTGGCCCGCCATGGAGTTTAACGGCACAGGCCTAGTCTATGGTAAAGTTGGAATTATGAATTAAATTTTTCTAACCTAACAATAAATAAGTATTCAAATAAATAGAATTATCTTCACAAAAACACTTATCACTTCCACTTTGAAACACTTAAAGCCGTTATCGCTTTTGTCATTTGTGCTTACGCTCAATAAGAAATGTTCACCAAACTTTGATGTTCACCCAGTTTTAACAAGAATTTCGTGCATAAACGAACGTTTGTTTACAAACATTTTAAATCAGCTGGTGTAACGACCACGTGGTTTTGGAATAAAAAAATTAAAAAAATAACAAATGGTTTATATTACAATTTTACAAATAAGAAATAAGGATTGATCACAATCTAATTAGAATATTAGATTGTGGATTGATCAAGTATTGAGAATTAATATTTCGAAGTTTTCTTTGTAGTGTTAAGCAGTTTTCGTTTTTGCATTTGTGCTTGCGAAACATAAGAAATGCTCGAGTTTGCGTTCGTTTTTGTCATATTTAGCGCCAATTTAGAAAAATACTCACCAAACGTAAGGAATTTCCTAAATTCTGTAAGGTTGCTATTTCCCATGCTTGCTGAATTTATTACGTGCTTATGAAAAATGTAAACAAACAAGATGGCGGCGTGGTAGGTCCGTTTGGTTTGATGAATATTTCATTCAATAAAATTAGCTTTAAATCTAATTTCTTCCGAATCGATAAAACTCCATTCATTATATATATATATTTTTTTATATAAATATAAACATATCATATATATATATATATATATATATATATATATATATATATATATATAGCTATATATATATTAATATATAATATATATATATTATATATATATATATACATGGGGCGCTCGCCAGCTCCCAAGCTAGGGGGGGGCAGCGTAAATTTTAGAGCTTATATTATATATAATATATATATATATATATATATATATAGTATATAATATATATACATATATATTATATATATATATATTACGGTATATATATATATATATATATATATATATATATATATATAATATATATAGTATATATAATAATATATATATATATATTATATATATATATATACTAATATATATATATATATATATATATAATTTTAAAAATTATTTTTTTATTTTTTAATAAAATAATTAATAAAAAATTAATATTTTTATATTAATTTATAATTTATTATTATATATATATATATATATATAAGAAAGAAGACATAAAAATAGAAACATTTGTATGCGATAATTAATGATTATATTTAAAAAAAATATTTTATTTAAAACAATAGAATATCAAATACAATATGCAATGATGGAAAATTCACATTATAGAGCAGTTGCAAAATTGATTATTATTAAAAAAAGTAATTTCCATGGGTTCAAGGCAAATTTATCAACTGTTTCAATAAATATCATAATTGTCAAACACAAATTTTCTGTGTACATTTATCATAGCCAGTCCGTTTAAACTGTCGTCTTCCATAGTACTTCGCAGCAATCTTGATCCTTCGCAGAGTACTGAAAGAGTGTGCTACTCTACTGTACTGGTGGTGCATGACTGGGCGGAATAGTATCATCAAAGCCTTTTTCGTCGACGGAAAAGGAAAGGTTCAGTCTCCTTTTAAGACTTGGGGAGACCACAAGATCTTTTAGTTCTTCACTACTCAGTTTCTTGTTCTTCCAAATTTTGTACCAAAGTTCTAGCTCTGTTCTATGCCTTCAAGTGGTAAAAACTATAAAATAAAGCTGTCTTTTCCTTTAACTTCATCGATTGTTTGGAGTAGCATGTGCGGAAAGGATGAGATAATGTCAATGCATAAGGAAGGTGCATTTTCAGTTAGAAATTCGTAATTCCAAGAAAAGGTTTATAGAATTCTAGATACGGAGTTAGAAGAATCTCTAAAAGAACTCCGTGGGATTTGTTGCTGCGGTGCTGCTGCCTACCCAAAACCGTGGTATATTCAGATCAAGTCCCAGTTGCCCGGCGATTTTGATTAGCACTTAATAACACTTAATCGGCTGATTTTTTCTTCTTCTTTCCGATGGCTCCTAACCTTTCCACAATATGTTGAATTTGCTGCGAGGTTTTTTGAAGATATCCAAGGTCTTGGATTGGGGAGCATTTACAACTGGCTCTAACACATTCGCAGAGTAACCCCTCGACGCGATCAAATATCATAGCCATGATGAATGACGACTTACATGCCGCTGATGCAACTGAAAAGCGCTTTCTTTGTGGCGGTATTTCCTTCAATGGAAAGGATTTCTAATGCTTGCATCATTTCGTACAAAGTGCTCCTAACACTCTGATGCACGTGGCTGTTTCAAGACCATCTGTCTTGGCACAGGCTTAGGGATGTTTTTAGGCCAATTAATTTTTCTTCTCAGACCGACTCGCGAAAAAACGTGATAATGTCCTTTATAGTTCCCACAATATTGCGGATTTGGTATTGTTTTCAAATCATTTACTACTAGATTTTGTGTGTGAAGAGCAATGAAAGAACAATGCTTTTTTATCCTTTTTCCGCAATATTGCTTTGACACCTCCTCTTTGGCCAGACCTCGTAGACAGCCAGTCAAAACCCCAAGTCACGCATTCTCGGGATCCAAGTTCTTCGCGTCATGACAAAATCGTCAATGGCTTTCGCAATGTTTTTTGCGTCAAGCGCTTTCAGCTCTACAAACTCAATAAATTCTCTGACTTCATCGGACTCTTTTTCGAAATAGCCCAACCCTATGGATAATTGTTCCTTTCCAGAAATATCAGCGGTTTCATCTGCTAGTAAGCTATAAGCGCACACTTCCTTTACCTTATTACCGATGCTTTCCTTTATAGTAGTATCACATAGAGAAATGATCCTCATTCTGAATCTGAACTGATTCGTATGTGCATTTTTCTCCCTTTTCAAAATGGTTTTTCATAGACTGATCTTCCGCTCTATTCGTAAGCGGCAAAAATCTTGCAACACTCCCTCATCATGATGCTTACCCTGAAGCTTTAAATACGTGCGTACCAGAAAATGTCACACATTAAATTATTCAGGATAATATTTTTTATTTTTCTTCTATGATTTTCTAGGATTGCTGCCGTTAATTTGGATGTCTACCGACACGTCCTGTAGGAACAATCTTGACTTAAACAGCAGTTTTATGCCACTTTGTGTTTGTATGTCCCTTACAAACCCACATGAACATCTATTATATTTAGTGAAAGGTCTTAATTATTAAAGACCTAGGACCTCTGGACCGAACTTTAAATTTGGTGAAATAACAATACAAAACTTGCAAAATGCTCCCTTGTGGGCGCCTGCGCAGTAAAGTCAGCCAGGTGAAATATGCCCAAACCTTCATAAATTGAATTTTCCTCTTTTAATGTGGGTAGCATTCTTTCCAAAAAATTATAGTCTTAGGTGCAATCCCAACACTCTTTCAGTAACTGTGTCTCTTCTCAGTTCGAAATCATAGATGAATGTCCAACGTATCTACCAATTTCATTTTCGTGACTGTCATCTACTGAAAAGCTAGCTCCGAAATCTGACCATTACTTGACTCGTCGAGGTGCTGGGCCTGGGTGTGGTCTTCATCATGCGAATATGCGAAGTAGGAGGGATTGCTTCTTGTGTAGTCTTAGTTGACATTATTGGTATCTTCTTTCGTTTTCACCCGCTACCATTTCATTTTTATGTCTTCCTTTTCAAATTACTGCAAAACAATATATATATATATATATATATATATATTATATATATATATATATTAATAATATAATATATATATAATATATATAGTATATATATATATATATATTATATTATATATATATATATATATATATATATAAATTATATAATATATATATATATATATATATATATATATATGTATATATAATATATATATTATAATATATATATATATACTATATATATATATATATATATATATATATATATATATATATATATATATATATATATAATCTTTTATATATCTATCTTATATAAATATATATTCATTTAAATATATATATATATATATATATAATTATGGGTTCTACTGCTGCTAAATCTCTCCACATATGGTCATAAGGCCTAATAAATTTTACTAACATTCAAAGAGTTAACAGAAAAAACTTAAAAGTATAGCAAACTATGTTGAAAACAACACTAATTTCTGTGTTGTAATGAAAAATAGTTTTTTAAAAAAAATGAAACTAACCTCATATGGACGAGTAAGATCATGAATTAAAAAATTGCTACTTTTTCAGGAGTAAATACACAAAATTTTAATGTAATATTTAAGGTAAAACGTAACGTTTAACAAGGAAGCTCCTAATATGCATGATCTGATTGAAATTGAACTATAAAACTTTACCACTGAGGCGGCGTGAGTAAAAAAAGCATAATTTCAATTGCTACTTTGAACCTTAAAACACTTAATAAAGAATTGAGAATCGACTGAGCACAAAATCAAGAATTTAATATATACATATCAACATTAAAAATACATAGAATAAAAACACAGTTCTTAACAACAAATTTAAAGAGCATATATAATGAGTGAGAAGACATCGTATCGTCAAGAGAAATGTGAGGAAATGACGATTGCAACTAGCCTTCTCCATATACTCGTATATATGGCCGATAATAAATATATATATATATATATATATATATATATAAAATATATATATATATATATATATATATATATATATAATATATATATATATATATATATATATCAATATATAATATATATATATATTATATATATATATATCTTAAAACGAATTAACAGGCCACCCCTGAACTGTACGTTGCGATCAAAAAAAATTCGCAGGGTAGACTCTATAAGAGTAAACACTTCTAGGGGGGCAGCTGCCCCCCCTGCCCCCCCTGACGACGCCCATGTTATATTATATATATAATAATATATATATATATATATATATATATAATAATATTAATATATATCATATATATATATAATATATATATATACTTATATATACTTATATATATTATATATATATATATAATATATATATATATTTATTTATTTATAATATAATATATAATATATATATACTATATAATATATATATATATATATATATATATATATATATATAATATATATATATATAGTATATAATATATATAATATATATATATTATAATATATATATATATATATATAATATATATATATATATATATTATTATATCAGTAGGCAGGTCCTTTTGAAAAGATTAGAAGGAATCAGTTAAGAAAAATAATTTAACATTTACAAGTTAAATAAATTATATATTCTTGAGCTTTCGTTACCTAAGCTGAAACCTCTTCAGAAGGAAGGTATATTATAACTAACGATATGAAAAAAGTATAAATTATTTAGTTATGTAATAAGTTTAAAGTATTGGATAATTAATTTTTTTTTAAAAATTT
The DNA here is from genome assembly GCA_015478945.1 of Trachelipus rathkii. Taxonomy (NCBI): domain Eukaryota; kingdom Metazoa; phylum Arthropoda; class Malacostraca; order Isopoda; family Trachelipodidae; genus Trachelipus; species Trachelipus rathkii. The sequence goes on along the minus strand of JABUQX010115581.1, from coordinate 15,689 downwards.
GGTGTGTACCCAGCGTCCCAAAATTTCTTTACTGCTTCAATCATTATACCTGTCTAAATATTTGTTCAGTTCTATTTGGACCTTTAGATGACATTCATCTAGGATAATTTATTTCGTCGTTTCAACAATTTAATAATCGTTTCGTAGTGCCTAACTGCGTTATAGTGAATCATGTACTGACTTTTTAAGGAACTTTCTTTCATGTCAAGAATGTGGGTGAGCGTTTAAAGAAAACCAAGATATCGCACAAGCTCATTCCCTTTCTAAATAGTTCATGGGTGGGAAACAGTGGGACAATTGATACGCGTGTGTAAAGGATTGTTCTATTAGAGAGTTGACGTTTTCTCGTTGAAATATTTTGACTGCATTACGATTCTGTTATAAAATGCTGATGAAACTAATTCACGTCCTCTCACTTATAACACTAATTCAAATGATTACCTATCACTCCCAACGATTTCATCAAACCTTTGTCAAAAACCATTATGGCTTTACCCAGAGCTGGGTCGAATAATCAGTTCTGGGACTCAAATTTGGCTCGAAAAGAGCTAATGAAGTCTCTCAAATATACTTTAGAAATATGCGAAGAATTTCGTACCAGGTGGTACAATGAGTAGTATCTTCTTAGTCTAAGAGAGACTGGAAGAGATCTCTTTCTGGTCAACTGGAATAATTTAATAAAAAAATGA
>JABUQX010115581.1:0-10000 GCA_015478945.1 Trachelipus rathkii | reverse complement strand
GTGGGCGTCTCCTTGATTAAACTTACGCTCGGCGTATCTTCCATCCCATTCCTGTTCTCTCGAAGTCTCAGATTCTTGTTTAACTACGACACCATTTTCTTCGGCAACTTCTTCAAAGTCCTTGGCGGCGTCAACAAAATCTGACTCGGCTTCATTGTATTCTGATCGTTCATATCGCTCAAGGTAGTTCCCCATTTCATCCATTCCGTCGGTAAATAGAGGTAGCTTCGGTACCTTGGCTCTTACTTGAAAACTTTCCGAGGCATCATAAGTTATCCTCGCCTGATACGCGAGCTCCATTCTCTTGAGCTCGTACTCGCGCTCCTTCTCTTTTTCCGCGCGCTCCTTCTCTTTTTCCGCGCGCTCCTTCTCTTTTTCGAGAGCCTCTCTCTCAGCTCTCCTCTCAGTTTCGAGAGCCTCTCTCTCAGCTCTCCTCTCAGTAGCCACTCGTTCTTTTTCTTTTTCAAGGGCTTCTTCTTTTCGCCTCGCGGCCTCAGCAGCTCTTTCTTCTGCTATGAATTCCCTGGCCTCTTTACCCTTCAGACCAAACTCTTGACATAACTTACACAACAAGTTATAATCCATTCTTTTTCGTAAGTTTTCAAAGATTATACAACGCTTCCAGTCAGGACGGTGAATTTGTTAGAAGTATCCAGTCAAATTTTGCTTGAAATTTCCAGTGTATCACTGATCAATCACGGAACAGGCCCCCAATTAATGTTTTCGCTTCTCTACTTTCAGAAGCTCTCCCGGACAGGCCCCCAATTATGTCACAATAAGTCCGTCCCTTGTACCTCCGCGGCCCTCCAACAGATGTGTGGTCTTCCTTCTGAGGTCGTTGTCTAGGGTTGTGACACTTCCCAGGTCGTTACTGGCTTTGATTCTTCTGGCGGACTTCTGTCTTCCTGAATTCCCGTCGAGCAGCTTCAGCCGTTGTATAAGAGCTTCCTTACTTTCCTCTTAAGTTTCCTCCTGAATCTTCTTTTGGTCCTCAAGAATAAGTGAAGTCTTCTCTAAGGTCCTTACTATTCCTTTTTCTTCTTACTATCCTTCAGTAAATCCAAAGTTGTACCAGGAAGGTTTCGTAGTAATGAAATAATGAATAGTTATTCTAAACCCTTTAATCCTCACTAAACTTAAGTAATACACGTCAAGAGTCTTGATACGAAGAGCGGCGAACAAAGAATGAACAATTGTATGTATAAAGCTCGCTCTTTTATACCATTTCTTCTTAAAACGCTTACTTGTATATTATTATAAATATTTTTACAATCTTTCTTAAAATTATTCAAAATAAACTTACAATATTAAATATTATTGCAAAAACTCATAAAATTATTCTAAATAATTTTACAATCTAAAAAGTATTGAATTGATGATAAAATTACTCTATTCTTAAAAAATGATAAAAATACTAAATTAATTAAGAAAAGCAGATCCGCACCAAAAATATGACTAAAAGCATTCCTAGTGGTGAGAATGTAGCTTAACCTTTTTCATCTCTAAATTCATCTGTGATAATATATATATATATATATATATATATATATATATATATATATATATATATATATATATATATATATATATATATATATATATATATATATATATATATATATATATATATATATATATATATAGTTTCAATTTAGTTTGGTAAACTTTACTTCCTTTTGATTCCTTTCTCTTACTAAAGAAAATTTCAAGTTCAGAAAGTTGTTGCTATTAGGAAAATATTTAGTGACAAGCTACTGGCATAATTCCAGAAGCTTGCCTCTAAAGAATTTTCTACTCTGTTCCCCTGTCTTGAACTTAGAAATTTTTTTGAACTTAGAAAATTTAAAAGTAAAGTTTCACTGCATAATTTTTTAGTCCTTTGGTCAGATATGGCATGTAGTTTAAAAGTTCTTTTAACAATTTCATTTACCTATTTTCTGTATTGCATATTTAAAGCAAGATGTATCAAAAGTATATTTTTTGATAGGGGTAGTCATTTTTGGATATCAAACCCTTTTAAGTTGTTTATCAAAATAATTAGTCAATTTAGTAAATGGTGTCATATAGGCCCATTCATATTATTATATATTATTATAGCTATAATATTAGTTATTAGTTTGACTTAATATTATCACTACAACAAAAAAATATTAAAAATTATTTTTTTAACACTTTTGTATGAATCAGTTCTTCTAAATAAATTTACATGAATACATATTATAACTAATTTTAATTTCAAAACTACCTTTAAAAATATCTCCTGCCGGAGAAAGCCGGAGACTAGTGGTCTCTGGCCGGAGCCGGAGATCTTTAATCATTTCTTCTCTCCGGCTGTCGGGCCGGAGGAGCAGAGAGACGGTATATCAAATAATATATATATATATATATATATATATATATATATATATATATATATATATATATATATATATATATATATATATATATATATATATATATATATATATAGAGAGAGAGAGAGAGAGAGAGAGAGAGAGAGAGAGAGAGAGAGAGAGAGAGAGAGAGAGAGAGAGAGAGAGAGAGAGAGAGAGAGAGAGAGAGAGAGAGAGAGAGAGAGAGAGAGAGAGAGAGAGAGAGAGAGAGAGAGAGAGAGAGAGAGAGAGAGAGAGAGAGAGAGAGAGAGAGAGAGAGAGAGAGAGAGATTTTCATCATTAAAAGTCGAAACTGAAATTATCATTAAGAATTTTATACAAAAAAACTAATTTCCCTGCTTTAGCTGTTCCCAACCTTTTTCTAATGTTGCTGTGCACAAGTCCGAAAGTTGAAAATACCCTTTCAACATTAGCATTTGATGAAGTTGCTGACAATATGTTTACTATTTTATATATAACCTTTTCATCTAATTTTTCTTTGAGAGATCTGTACCAAGATGAAGGAGTCACTGCTTACAACAGAGACTCATCAAATAGGTAACTTTTATGAAATGGAGGATAATTTGCTCTTAAATTTATACAAATGGGCATCAATTCAGGATACTCATTTTCCATAAATTCCATTGCTTTTGAATACTCATCCTCTGAAAGTACTGTGGTCTGATATCTTGGGTTAAAAATATATGCCAATAAGTGAGCTTCTGTTACTGCCTGATGATACCTTCTTTTTACTTTTGCTAAATCTTGTCTGTTGAGTGGTGGATTAAGCTGTTCTAGCTCCATGTTCATATTTTTTCAAATATAAACAGCATCACTTAGTTTACAGTCATTGCCTTTTAGCTTGGTTAATGCCGTGGCCACACACTCCACACATGAATTTTATTATAAATTTTGGAAATGTGGCATCGATGAGTAGAAAATGAATTCCCAAGAGCTCGAAACAAGAATCATGTTTTAAACATGTTAAATTTACATATATATATATATATATATATATATATATATATATATATATATATATATATATATATATATATATATATATATATATATATATATATATATATATATATATATATATATATATATATAAACAGATAGAAAAGTTCATTCGCACTTTAATTTTTTTAATTTAATTTCAGGGTGTTTCACACACAAAATTCGTCCTCGTCCACTATCCGAAAAATGGTAATGGGGCCTGTTTAAAAAGACAATTAGAAAACTCAGTGACATCTCCTCCAACGAAAACGACGTCTGGGTAAAAGAAGTAAGTTTATATATATATATAGTATATATATATATATATATATATATATATATATATATATATATATATATATATATATATATATATATATATATATATATATATATATATATATATATATATATATATATTTCTCTCTTTCTTTTGTGGGGATAATGAAATTTCTGTATCTGACTACGTGTTTATTAAATATCATCGATTCCAGGTTTCGAGTCTATTAACCCGTGCCTACAAAATAATAAAAATATTAATAAACCATTCTTATACAAGAAAAATGTTAATGTAAAGTTAAAGTTTAATAATAAAAATCCCTTTTACATAAAAAGGAGTTACAAGTAAATTTTCAAAACTTCCAAAAATGAGAAACAAGATAAAAATGAATAAATCAAAAAAATTAAATAAATACAAAAAAATTAAATAAATACAAAAAAAATTAGGCTAGCCAGTATTATATATTTGATTCAGTTCCTTAAGAATATCCTAAGCCTATGAAGTTTATATGAAAAGTTAACAATAGATAAAAATTTTCTAGGAATATTTTTCCTAAAAGTATACAGTACTGTATAATGAAAAGTTAAATTTTAATAGGAAAAATCCCCTTAACATAAAAGCAAATTACAAGTGAATTGCCAAATGATATAGTGTGGCACATACCCTTTGAAATCTATTCTGAGCACAGATGATTACAATAAATTTAAATAAATAAATAAAATTTTAAAACTTCTAAGAATTGAGAAAAAAATATAAATTTGCTGAATAAATTTAACAAATCTAGAAGTTTTACCCAAAAAGGATTTAACCAAAATAACTATTATAGTTTAAAAAAATTGTAAGAAATACAAAAATATTACCCATTCAAAAATTAAATTTACAACAGTGTTTATTTTGAGCATACCCCTAGAAATTATTTTAAACACGGTAAATTATCAATAAATAAAATTTAAAGCACCCGATTTAAGATCCCAAAAGATTTAATCGACTCAAACTGCAACTATATATATATATATGTTAAATTCTCCTCCTCAAAACATATAGTATACTAAGTAAAAATTAAGTAAAAGTTAAAGTAAGAGTCAAAAATTAAATTTATTAATATATAAATTTACTATTGAAATTACTCTGAATAATTTGCCTGAAATGAAAAACTACCCGACAACCCATTTGTTTAAAATCTGTACTTTTACACAAGTGCTGAAAACCTTATAATAAAGTTAAAATTTAAACCCTTTTAAACCCCGATTTACAAATAAAAACTTGATAAAACTACTACTAAGTAATCAATACCCAATGTTTTGGCTAGTCCGAAGAATATCTTATACAAATAAATACAGTACAAATATATTTTAGCTTAATAAAACTGCTGCCTACTAATTGTGGTGAAACAGATAAAAATACTACTGCCAATAATGATATACTAATAATAAGAATTATAAAAGTAATAAAATTATAATAGCAAAACTAAAATAAAATTGTGTCCAAAAATGTACAAACGAGAGAGAGAGAGAGAGAGAGAGAGAGAGAGAGAGAGAGAGAGAGAGAGAGAGAGAGAGAGAGAGAGAGAGAGAGAGAGAGAGAGAGAGAGAGAGAGAGAGAGAGAGAGAGAGAGAGAGAGAGAGAGAGAGAGAGAGAAAAAGAGAGGAGAGAGAGAGAGAGAGAGAGAGAGAGAGAGAGAGAGAGAGAGAGAGAGAGAGAGAGAGAGAGAGAGAGAGAGAGAGAGAGAGAGAGAGAGAGAGAGAGAGAGAGATTAAATCCCTAAATCATGAATTTTAGATTCTAAATGGTAACATAATACCTAAAATTAATAATAATAATAATAATAAAAATAATAATAATAATATAATAATAATAATAATAATAATAATAATAATAATAATAATAATAATAATAATAATAATAATAATAATATAAAAATTACAATAAAATAATAATAATGTTCTTAAGATACAAATGACGATACTAATCCATATCGAACGATTTTAAGTTTAGCCAGTGGTTCTCAAACGTGATGCGTCAAATTTTGGTGACAGTCTAGTGACGCGAAAGATTTGAACATTTTCAACTATATTTCTTTCACTTAGCGCCCAATGATTTGATTCTTTCCAACTCATAAGATGTCGATTTTCTTTGCTGTCACGTCCTAAAATATAAGATACATGCAGGTATATATATAGATATAATAGAATATATATATATATATATATAGTAAGTATAAACATATAGCATATAAAAGCAATATATGAGAGAGAATAAAATGTAAAGACTTGAGATGATCCTAAAGATATACTGTGAAAATAAGTTCAAAATTTTAAAGTTTGTAAAGAGTTGTTTTGGCATATTTAGATATGCTTCTACAACAATTCATGGTTTGTCACTATAATCTTTTAAAAACTTCACCAATTTTCCTGAAACTTAGAAAATTTTAACCCATAGATATTTTTCAAAGTCACTGACAATACTATACTCATTATATATCAATTTCATCATTTTATATAATAATATATATATATATATATAAAAAATATATATATATATTATATTATTATTATACATACAGTATATATATATATATATATTATTATACATATATATATTATATATATATATATATATATATATTATATATATATATATATATATATATATAAATATATATATATATATATAAATATATATATATTATATATATATATATATATATATATATATATATATATATATATATATATATATATATATATATATATATATATATATATAATATAGTATATATATATATATATATATCTAGAATAAAAAGTCCTTCAAGAAACTTCTTGTTGTAATCATACATGGGTAATTTAATGGACACAAATAATAGACCTTCTATTTATAAATTGTAAAAACGTTCTTTTAGAATTCCAACATGGGGCACTTCTCGACGATACTAATCCATATCGAACGATTTTCAGTTTATGCAATTAGTTTTCCCAATATAATTCCTTTTCTTAGCTCTACTCTATATTAGGTTGATAAAAAAAATTTGCGCATGGTAGTAATAACTCGAGGTTTAAATTGTATGAGTTTTAATTGGCTCTTAAATTTATTCATGAAAAAAAAATTGAATAGGAATAATTTAGTTTCTTTTACCTCGGTAGCATTTTAAATAAACTTATAAAAATAATAATAGTATTGGTAAAATGATAAAAATCACAGCAAAATTTGGTTGAAGTTATTTACAATGCATAGATCCGGTTGAAACAAAACGCGCTTATCGGAGGCGCAATTTTGAACTAAAAATGAAGACTGAACATGCTTTAAAAAAATATAAGAATGGCGATAATAACCTTTTACACGCGCCAGACCTTGCGTTTCTATGCAGGCCTTTATTAAATTAAAATATTAACATGTGGTCCTGATCAGTGGCCCAGTCTCAAATCTACAATAAGGGCCAAAGTTAGTTAAAAATTACACAGCGCTATCAATAACAAAAAAAATCTTATTAAAAAAATATACTACTAATAGAAATGAGCAAGTAGGCTATTTCCGATGAAAACGTATGATAATTAAGGTAGGGCCAATAAAATTAGGTCCTCGTGGTTTAAGGCTGGCCCTAGTGTAAATAAAGGCTAAAGTTACGTTTTAAAATTAAATCATGACTATTTAACTTATAAAAGAATACCATAATAAAACGAGCTTATTGGATGCGCTATTTTGAACAGAGAACGAAGACTGATTAGGCTTAAAATAAAATTGCGATAATAATTTTTACCATGCATTTTCTCACGATTTTATCTCGTTTCCTTACATCTTAAAAAAAATCAAAATTTTGATTTAAATTTTCTAGCCATAATAAAAATGATAATTTATATAATAATGATAGTTATTTGTATAAATAAATCACATGAGATTTCTTAAAGATAACTAAGCGCAATACCATAAAACGTGTTTGGCGTTAGGCCTATGTTTCAATTAACGAAGGCTATTGTTTTTTTTTTATTATTCAAAGAAATTTAAAATTATGCGTGGGTGGTTTGTAGCCAAATTGTATGAAAAAAAAAATAATAATAATAATATTCCTAATAATAATCATAACGAAAATGGTTTAATAATTCATAAAAACACGAAATTCTTACCAAGAAATAGGAAGGAGAAAAGCCTCTCGGTTACAGAACATCACCAGATAAATGTGTACCCAAAAATGAACCGGTGGAAAAGTTTCAGGCTTCTCGTGGGAGATTGGGAGAAGTTGAGTGTTACCATTTTATGGGTTTAAAAATTCTGGTGATAAAGGTCAGTGGAGATAAGATTTGGAGCAGGAGTGTAAAATTTTTTTTTTTTAAAACCAAAGGAATAATTATAAAATTATTCTTTTATTCGATATAATCGGAGATCAAGAAAATATGCTGAGGATATATATATATATATATATATATAAATAAATATGAAGAATAAATATATATATATATATATATATATATATATATATATATATATATATATATATATATATATATATATATATATTATATCATATATATATATATATATATGGACATTTATAAGTGGTTGACTCCGTTAATATTAGGTTAGGTTAATTTAGGTTAAGTTTGGTTAGGTTAGGTTACCCAAAAATTTAATGTATTTACCCTAAAATTATTAAAATAACGATACATTAATTATTGATTTTCGCTCCTGGAGTCAACCACTTATAAATAGCCTATATATATATATATATATATATATATATATATATATATATATATATATATATATATATATATATATATATATATATATATATATATATATATATATATATATATTATGTTTTTTTTTATTTAATTTGTATATGGATGGGGTTATGAAAGAGTATAGAGGTGGGATGGCGGGAAAGGGTGAAGAATGATGGAATGGAGATGAGTGGAGGGTGCCCTACCTATTATATGCGGATGATTTGGTTCTGTGTGGCGAATCTGAAGAGAGTTTGAGAGGATTGGTAGAGAGATTTGGCAGGGTATGTAAAAGGAGGGGTTTGAAAGTAAACGTAGATAAGAGTAAGGTTATGGTTGTGAGTGAGGACAGTCCTCAGTGTGTAGTTATGTTAGATGGTGAGCAGCTGGAGCAAGTGTCTGAGTTTAAATATTTAGGGTATGTGTTGGATGAGAAGGGAACGGATGATGCAGAGTGTAGTAGGAAAGTTGGAATGGTAGGAAGGTTGCTGGTGCAATTAAATTGTTGGTGAATGTAAAGGGACTAAGTCTTGAGGGTATGTTGTTACCTGTGTTATTGTATGGTAGTGAGACTATGGTCTGGAATAAGAAGAAGTATAGATCTAAAGTTCAATGCGTTCAGATGGACAATCTTAGGACCATGTTAGGTGAAAAGAATTAATAAAATGAGGAATGAACTTATTAGAGTTGTGTGGTGTGAAGAAAGGGGTAAATGAGAGAATAAATGAAAGTATGTTGAGATGGTTTGGTCATGTAGAAAGGATGAATGATAGTCGGTTGGTTAAGCGGATGTATAGTGGGGAGTGTGTTGGGAACCGACCGTCTGGGAGACCGAAGAGAAAGTGGATCGAGTCGGTGAACGAATGTCTGAAGGAGAGAAATGTGAGTTTGGCAGAGGCGAGAATAAAGGTGCATGATAGGAGAGAATGGCGGGGTTTTGTATGGGGGCATGGTTGTGGCCCACCGGGGCCAGGGGATGAACCCTTACATTGACGATTTACCATAGTGAGGGTCCGTCGCGGTCCCATGATGCTCTAGGGTGGATTTTCTGTCTGTGACGAGCTCTCACTAATTAATGGTACAGAGGGGGCGGTAAGGCTGGGCTTTCTTTTCGACGTTTGTCATATTCTCCTACTGCTTTTCTTTTCCGATGCTTGTACAGCACCTTACCCCCAATCTTGGGGCAAAGAGGAAGGTGAAGAAAGAAAGAAAGATATATATATATATATATATATATATATATATATATATATATATATATATATATATATATATATATATATATATATATATATATATATATATATATATATATATATATATATATATATATTAGAGATGTACTCGATACTCTATTTTTTAGATGCCGATACCGATACTTTAATTAATTTAAAGAACAAATTAAACTTTCTTTATAGATAGAACTTGTACTGCTAGGCAACTTCCGATTGTTTGCTGTACTACTATTACTCTGTCATGTACATCAAAGTCAGGTATAAAATAAAATAATTTGGTAAATTAAAATAGTATCTTTTAGGAATAATAAAGGCAAATATAATATTAATAACTTTTATGTTTGTGTTTTCAAAATATATTCCATTTCCATTTTCCAGTATTAATAAAGTAGTTAA
>JABUQX010115580.1:22500-24518 GCA_015478945.1 Trachelipus rathkii | reverse complement strand
TATTCTTGAGGACCAAAAGAAGATTCAGGAGGAAACTTAAGAGGAAAGTAAGGAAGCTCTTATACAACGGCTGAAGCTGCTCGACGGGAATTCAGGAAGACAGAAGTCCGCCAGAAGAATCAAAGCCAGTAACGACCTGGGAAGTGTCACAACCCTAGACAACGACCTCAGAAGGAAGACCACACATCTGTTGGAGGGCCGCGGAGGTACAAGGGACGGACTTATTGTGACATAATTGGTCGGCCTGTCCGGGAGAGCTTCTGAAAGTGGAAATTTCAAGCGAAATTTGACTGGATACTTCCAACTAATTCACCGTCCTGACTGGAAGAGTTGTATAAACTTTGAAAAAACTTACGAAAAAGAATGGATTATAACTTGTTGTGTAAGTTATGTCAAGAGTTTGGTCTGAAGGGTAAAGAGGCCAGGGAATTCATAGCAGAAGAAAGAGCTGCTGAGGCCGCGAGGCGAAAAGATGAAGCCGAGAGGTGAAAAGAAGAAGCCGAGAGGCGAAAAGAAGAAGCCCTTGAAAAGGAAAAAGAACGAGTGGCTACTGAGAGAAGAGCTGAGAGAGAGGCTCTCGAAAAAGAGAAGGAGCGCGCGGAAAAAGAGAAGGAGCGCGAGTTCGAGCTCAAGAGACTGATGCTTGCGTATCAGGCTAGGACAACTTATGATGCCTCGGAAAATTTTCAAATAAGAGCCAAGGTACCGAAGCTACCTCTATTTACCGACGGAATGGATGAAATGGGGAACTACCTTGAGCGATATGAACGATCAGAATACAATGAAGCCGAGCCAGATTTTGTTGACACTGCCAAGGACTTTGAAGAAGTTACCGAAGAAAATGGTGTCGAAGTTAAACAAGAATCTGAGACTTCGAGAAAACAGGAATGGTGCAGAAGAAGCGCCGAGCGTAAGTTTAATCAAGGAGACGCCCGCGCGCGAGGAAATATAAAGGAAGTAAAACCACCGGACTGCACAGTCGAGGGAAAAGCTGAATCGGCAGCGTTGGGAACCGAATTAGAAAATTTAACGGGAGAGGACGAACCTCCAAAAATAGAGGATCAATGTGGAGTCGAACGGACACTGTCTCCTATTCGGTCAACAGATTACTCGGAAGGATCTAAACCAGACATTGAAGAAATTAATGAAGATGATGGTTTGGATGGCGAGTAAACAGCAAAACAGCCATCGGTCTAAAGTCGAGTGAACTTCCTGCAGGAGCACAATTCAATAGTGTTGATTCTTTCAAAATGCTCACTAGGGACTTCTCCAAGGACTGGTCTAAAGAAGAGGTGAAAGAGACTATTCGAGATTGCTTCGTCACTGGCGAGTGGAGCGAAAAAGAAAGTGCAGAGAAGCTTCTAAAGCTTGATGACGAAGATGAAGATCTTTTCGGAGATTTTGAAGATCTTGAAACTGGTAAAAAGGTTCAGTTAAATAGGTTGAATGCAAACGAAGAAGAAGAAGAAGAAAAAAGTAGTGAATTGGAAGTAGAGAAGAGTGAGAAAACTTCTAAAGAGAAGAGACTCGAAAAGAAAAGAAAATTGAAAGAATTCTTCAATGCACAATACGATGAGAAAGGAAATGGAGATGATTTTGAAAGCCTGAAAGCTAAAATGAATGAACAAGCGGACTTTAAGAATTTGCGAAGGAAGCTGGACATGAGCGAAAAGTGTTCAGATAATTTGGAAAATGAGATGCAGACACTACGCTCATTGGATGAAGATTACGCTTTGCAGACTTCCGCCTTAAAATACGATATAACGCGGTATTGCCATTCATGCAACGTATGTCATGAACGAAAAAGGGAATGGCCGAAGTACCTAGGACCATTATTAATTGCTTATAGAGAAGTACCACAAGAAGGTACGGGATTCGCGCCATTTGAACTACTATATGGAAGGACAATGAGGAGATCACTACAAATTTTGAAAGAGTTATGGACAGAAGAAATTCGTGAAGATGAAGTAAAGAATAATTACCAGTACGCATTCGAAGTGCGCGAAAAGTTGACGGAA
>JABUQX010115580.1:2500-15000 GCA_015478945.1 Trachelipus rathkii | reverse complement strand
AGCGTGTCCAAGCAATAAATGCGGAAAAGTTAATAAAAAAGCATTGTTTCTTTGCATTGCTCTTCACACAACAAAATCTAGTAGTAAATGATTTGAACACAATACCAGGAAATCCGCAATATGTGGGAACTATAAAGGACATTATTACGTTTTTCGCGAGTCGTTCTTGAGAGAAAATTAATGCCAAACATCCAAAGCCTATGCCAGACCAGATGGTATCTGAACAACACAAGTGCATCAGACTGTTTAAGGAGCACTTTGTACGAATGATGCAAGCATTAGAAATTCTTTCCATTGAAGGAAATACCGCCACAGAAAAAACGCTTTTTCAGTGATTCAGCGGCATGTAAGTCGTTAATCATCATGGCTATGATATTGATCGCGAAGTACTCTGCGCATGTTAGAACCAGTTGTAAATGCCTCTCCAATCCAAGACCTTGAATATCGTTAAAAAAACCTCGCAGCAAATTCAACATATTGTGGAAAATGGTTAGGAGCATCGGAAAGATGAAGGAAAAAATCACCGATTAAGTGTTATTAAGTGCTGTTAAAAGAAGCAACTGGGACTTGATCTGGATATACCACGGCATTTTGTGGTAGGCAGCAGCACCCGCAGCAAACAAATCCACGGCATCTTTAAAACTTAGAGATTCTTTAAAACTCCGTATCTAGATTTTTATAACCTTTTCTTTTGGAATTACGAAATTTCTACTGAAAAAAATGCAACCTTCTTATGCATTGACATATCTAAATCCTTTCCACATGTTACTCAAAACAATCGATGAGTTAAAGGAAAATACAGCTTCATTTTATAGTTTTTACCACTTAGAAGGCATAGAAGAAGAGCTAGAACTTTGGTACAAAATTTGGAAGGACAAGAAACTGAGTAGTGAAGAACTAAAAGATCTTGTGGTCTCCCAAGTCTTAAAGGAGACTGAACCTTTCTTTCCGTCGACGAAAAAGGCTTTGATGATAATACTACTCGCCCAGCCATGCACTACCAGTACAGTAGAACACTCTTTCAGTACTCTGCGAAGGATCAAGACTTGGCTACGAAGTACTATGGAAGACGACAGGTTAAACGGACATGCTATGATGAATGTACACAGAAAATTTGTGTTTGACAATTTATGATTATTTTATTGAAACAGTAGTTGATAAATTTGAAACCCTGGAAAATACTTTTTTTTAATTAATATAATTTTGCAACTGCTCTATAATGTGAATTTTCCATCATTGCTTATTGTATTTGATATTCTATTGTTTAAATAAAAATATTTGTTTTTTAAAAATTAATTTATTTGTTTTGCTTATACAAATGTAGCCAGTTATCTGTCTTCTTCTTATATATATATATTTATATATATATATATATATATATATAGAATATATATATATATAATATATATATATATATATATATATATATATATATATATATAATATATATATATATATATATATACTATAAATATATACATATAATTATATATATATATCTTATATCTCTATAGATATATTAGCATATATATATATATATATATATATATATATAATATATAATATATATATATATTATATATATATATAATATGAATATATAAGCTCTAAAATTTTAAGCTGCCCCCCTAGCTTGGAAGCTGGCACGCCCCATGTATATATATATATATATATAATATATATATATATATAATATATATATATATATATATATATATATATATATATATATATATATATATATATATATATATATATATAATATAATATATATATATATATAGTATATATATATGATGGAGTTTATCGATTCGGAAGAAATTAGATTTAAAGCTAATTTTATTGAATGAAATATTCATCAAACCAAACGGACCTACCACGCCGCCATCTTGTTTGTTTACATTTTTCATAAGCACGTAATAAATTCAGCAAGCATGGGATATTTCCCGTGCTTACCGAATTTAGGAAATTCCTTACGTTGGTGAGTATTTTTCTAAATTGGCGCTAAATATGACAAAAACGAACGCAAACTCGAGCATTTCTTACGTTTCGCAAGCACAAATGCAAAAACGAAAACTGCTTAACACTACAAAGAAAAACTTCGAAATATTAATTCTCAATACTTGATCAATCCTCAATCTAATTAGATTGTGATCAATCCTTATTTCTTATTTGTAAAATTGTAATATAAACCATTTGTTATTTTTTTTATTTCTGTTTATTCCAAAACCACGTGGTCCTTACACCAGCTGATTTAAAATGTTTGTAAACAAACGTTCGTTTATGCACGAAATTCTTGTTAAAACTGGGTGAACATCAAAGTTTGGTGAACATTTCTTATCGAGCGTAAGCACAAATGACAAAAGCGATAACGGCTTTAAGTGTTTCAAAGTGGAAGTGATAAGTGTTTTTGTGAAGATAATTCTATTTATTTGAATACTTATTTATTGTTAGGTTAGAAAAATTTAATTCATAATTCCAACTTTACCATAGGCTAGGCCTGTGCCGTTAAACTCCATGGCGGGCCAAGGATATCTATTACCCTAGGTCCAATATGGGTAATCGTGGTAAAAGAAGCGGATATCAGGATGGTAAACCAGGGTCTAGGACTACTAGCCCTAGTATAGAAAGTAAAACTTTTCCATTGTCCTCTAGTTCTGAGAGTATTAATTCATGAGAAAATTTAATATCACAAATATTAATGATCACAATATTACATTGCTGAGGGAAAACCTCTAGAATTATTTAATGCACACACAACTTTTCAAGTTAAACCCTAATGATGATTGATAATGAAATAACTTTTTGCGCTTTAATAATTTTAAGAAGTTGGATAAAACTAACAAAAAAAAAAAAAAAAAAAAAAAAAGTTGGTGCGGCTTTTAATACAGGTAATAGTAGTAGCACAAATAAAGTCAGAGGTTCCTGATTATATTAGATTTTTATATCTGCAGGCAGTTAATCCAAATCATAACTTGTTCGTGAAAAGTTGCAACCCTATTATTATCAAAGAAAGTAATACAAAAATATTTTTTTAAAGAAAAAATAAAAAGAACACAATTTGTTGGTTTAGACTTTAGAGCTTCACTTTCATTATATATATATATATATATATATATATATATATATATATATATATATATATATATATATATATATATATATATATATATATATATATATAATTGGGTTCTTTCACAATCTAATATTAGATTGTGGTTCTTTTCCGTTAAAGCCCCCACAGCGATATATCGATTATTTTATTAAACTATCGATTTTTTAAACACTTACATATTTGGAATCAGCGTATAAAGCTTATTACCATAGTGTAAAAAAAATACAGCCTATATGTAAAGTCATTTTATGATTTAAAACTAACGAACACCCTAGAGTAGACCGCATAGATATCAGGAGTCGGGGTCTCTCGGCCTCTAGGTGGACGACGGGGGGGACTTCGTCCCCCCTCTGTCCCCCATCGGCTCGAGCCCCCTAATGAAAATATAGTCACTTCCAATGTTTCCTTGAACTTCAATAACATATAGGCTGTATATATATTTTTTTTTTTTTTTTATGCTATGGTAATAAGCTTTATACGCTGATTCCCAATATGTTAGTGTTAAAAAAATCGATAGTTTAAAATGAAATTTACCTCTATAATATATCGATGCGAAGATGTAATCGATTTTTTTTTTATTATTCAAGGCAATTGTGTCAAGGTTGCCAATAACATTTTTTTTTTTTTTTTTAACTAAAGGAATACCCAAGATTAAATAGCAAGATGGAAAGAGTCAGGGGTCTCTCGGCCTCAGCGGGGACGACGGGGGGGACTTCGTCCCCCCCTCTGTCCCTCCGTCGGCTCGAGCCCCTTAAAAAAAAAATTAAAAAAAATTAATATAGAAAAATTAACATAAAAAAAGCAACTTGTGGTAACTCTTCCACGCTCTTTCCTATTGGAGATTTTAACACGTAACACTGCAGGGCTGCACGAGTAGGATTCTGCGATTTTCAATAGTCTTTTTATGTAACTTCCTTTTAAAGGATAAGTGGCCGTAAAAAAATTGACAATTTAATAAAATAATCGATATATCGATGTGGGGGCTTTAACGGAAAAGAACCTATAATTGTTATTTAAACATTAAATTGTGAAATATCGTTTAAAAATTAAATTAGCATGAAATGATTTTTTTTTCCCTTCATTTTTCCTTCTCCACACAAATTCACATGAATACGATTTCAACATAGTTCTCCTAGTTCCACACCGTGTTTTGTTTTTCATTTTTAAAAGAACCAATCATTCTCTATGTTTTGTGTAACAACTTAAATTTAGGAATTATTTCAAATTTTTGGAAAAATTTCTCTCTATCAATTTCCGTTACTATATGTTTATCAAACCAACAAATTATACTCAATACTCATTGTTATTTCTCTAATTATTCTATAACCTTCGTCAATGAGCTATACAATAAGAATAAAATAAATATAAATGTTTCCAAAAATCGAAATCATATGAAGCCCAAAATGTTAAAAAAAAACAAGTCTTTTTTTTAAATATTTAAAATAGTGTAAAAAATATATAAGGAATACCAACATTTCATATACTATTTTTTTTTCGTTCCGGTATTTTCCTTAAGGACCCCTGATTTATATTAGATTTTTGGCAAAAGTACCATTTCTGTTCAGTTAGAACAAAATAATTCTGCGCGGGATTGATTCACATTTTTGCATTCAGTTATATTTGATATAGCGTCGGGCGGGCGGGGCTGACCAGGCCCGCCTCTTTAGGAGGGGTGAATTCGGTCCACTCTAAATAAAAAAAAAAATAATAAAAAAAAAAAAAAAAAAATTTTGCTCATTTTATAGCAACCAGGGGGTAGTACTACAAATTTTATTTTTAGTTAATTTTTAATTTTAAAAAGTTTTTATATTTTTAAAAAATGTTAGAAATTAGGGTACAAAATTTCCTTCAATAGAACTTCACTTTTGAAAAATGTGAGTTTTTTTAACTTCGTTATAAAATGAAAAATTGTGGATCGATTTTAATTATTTTTTCAGTGGATACACTCGAGTATGTTAGCTTTAAACTGGCAAAGTAAATTTTTGATCCAAGCAGTATTAGTGGCAAAAAAACGGGGCCTAACTTGGTCCGATTCACCCCGCCGTAAAAATTGATGGAGGGGTGGCTCGGACCACCATTGTTTTTCGTATTTTACGTATTATTATTGACATTTTTATTACGTATAATTAATTTAAATGTAATAAAAAGTTACTTATATTAAGTGAAAATTTTTTTAAAAAATGAAATTTTAATAAAAAAAACGAGTTCAAAAAAGTGTCAAAATTTTTGGGCGGAGAGGGGTGAATCGGACCACCTTATTTATATTCGTATATATCATTATTGACATTTTTATTACTTATTACGAATTTTAATATGATAAATAATTATTATATTAAGTAAAAATTAAAATATAAAATTGAATTTATACGTAAAAGACGAATTTAAACAGATGGTCTGAGTCACCCCTCAATGGTGGTCCGCTTCACCCCTCCACGGTCAGGCTGACTCGGCGTTATTCAAACTTAATAAAACTTTTATTATTTAGAATTACATATTATTTTTTTGTGTGCTTATGCCCGACTATAGGGCCGTGATTTACCAAAAAAAATTTCCAAAAAGTGCATTAGGGGAGAGTCGGGAGACCAAGTTATACCTAAAGTGGTCCACGTCACCCCGCCCGACGCTATATATATATATATATATATATATAATATATATTTATATATATATATATATATATATATATATATATAGTCATTTTATGATTTAAAACTAACGAACACCCTAGAGTAGATAGCATAGATATCAGTTGTCAGGGTCTCTCAGCCTCTTAGGTGGACGACGGGGGGAACATCCCCCCCTGTCCCTCATCGCTGCTTGATCCTCCTACTGGAAATATGTTTCTACAGGGCACACGAAAAAGCGTGTTGATTTTGCAGAATTTTCTACTGTTAATTTTCTCCTGAACAGAAACTAGACTTTTGCCTAGATTTTTATATCTGCAGGCAGTTGATCCAAATCGTGTACTAAAAAAACTAAACCCATTTGTCCTAAGAATTGTTATCCAAACTCTCAGGAGGTCCAATAAAGTTTGCTAGGTATTGTAGAGCGGAAGTCTATTGTTAGAAACATTTACCAGTGTACAGACAAAAGATTAGGGCCTCCTGCGGGCTAAATCCATTATAAATGGAACTGTACCTGTAGAGCTGACCATTGCCAGAAATCTGATTACAATTCAAGGAACCATCTTTGCTCTAGAATTGAACATCTTAAATGAACAGGAAATACTGGATTATCTGAAATCTGATAATGTTGTATATGTCCGAAGAATGTATAAAGTGAAAGAAAAGATTCCTACAAACATACTCTACTAATTCTGACTTTTGGAGGTGCAAATTTACTGGAACATTTTCAAATCGTGGATTTTTATCAGATCAGTTTTTTCCTTTTTTTTCATTAAATATATTTTTAAAAATATAAAGAGGCTAATATGATATTTCAGCTAAGTATTTTCATTTTTCAAATATTAGGATACCTGAAATTAAACAAATATTCCATTTTGATTTATAAAATAGCATAACTACCTTTCTCTTATATTTTATCAATTGTTTTCGTTACAATTTATAGTAGGTTGTAGCCTGCAGACTGCTGTTTGCAGGCTTCTACTTACTAATTTTACTATGTATTTTACATTTGTATCATATAATCATATTTATACCTTACTTTTTAACATTAATGTATATTATATTTATATAGAATAATGAGTCTGAATGATAAAACTCAAAAGTGACTTAAGGGATGCAAATGAAATAATAAAAATATTGAAATTAAAATTATACCAAGATTGTAAATGAAGGAGGATTAGTGAATGACTAAATTAAATATTTGGCTTTGGAATATCAACAATTCACTAATCACTAGTCCCAATCCCCAGACCCCAGTAACTACTGAGTACTCTGACTACTGTGCTGTGACTGCTCTATCAAGCTCATTATCACTGGGCTCATCAGCGTGATCAACGCTACATTTAATTTTGATATGACTGATAAGTCTGATATCTCAGAGTCATATATGAGTATCGTGTGAGAATGACATTGGTGAAGGAGCAGGGGCAGGACTCGCTAAAGCCCCAGCTGCCTTAGCATAATCATCTCTCTCAGTTGTCAAATTTTCAAAATTTCCTAGTTCTAGATTATGAGCAATAAATACTAGTTTTGCAGCATCTACACAACAAAAGTTACATTTCATGCGAGGGCCTTTGCTACCTTTTATTTCCTTAAAAAGTACAGTCACACGACTTTTTGCACGTGGCATTTCTAAATTCTGATCAAATAATTATGATAAAAATGTTACTGAAAGCTGAAACAGAGTAAGAAAACATTAATGAAGCCACAAACAAAATATTATGAATATCAAAATTCAGAATATAAAATAAAAATATGGAAAACCCATAAAAATTTTGAACACAAACTCAGGGGCTTCCACCTTGTAGGAAATTGGAACCAAAAAATGTCCAAATTAAAGCATATTTGCTAAAACTTATAATAAAATTGTTCAAACATGTAAATTCCACAACTTAATTGAAAAAAACGAAAAAAACAAATTTTTACTTGTTTTTTTCGGAAAAAAACGAGCTTGTTTTTTTCCTTTCCCAACCCTACAAACATACTCTACTAATTCTGACTTTTGGAGGTGCAAATTTACTGGAACATTTGCATTGTGGATTTTTATCATATCAAGTTTGAACTTATTACCCCAATCCTTTAAGATTCTTTTAATGTCAAAAGTTTGGGCATGGGAGTAAAAATTGAGGAGTCCTACAGCATGTGGATTCTGTGCAGAATCCCATAGTATAGAGATATACCCTTGAAATTGGGAACCTAAGTGTTTTAATTGTTAAGAAGTCATTCAGCATACTTGAGGAATTGCACTTATTTTATAAGATAGAGATAGTAAAGATAAAAGTGGGTCAGAAAACTACTTTTGACAATGCCAGGAAAAATTTTAACAGGCATTGTGAAGTATTTCATACAGGACCTTCAATTTCAAAAGGAACATATGCTACTGCAGTTAGTAGGTCAAATAAAAATGTAAATGTAAATAATAATAATATAACCCAAGTTGAAAATTCAATTACAAAGAATTCTGGAATCTTTTTAAATACTAATAATGATAATCTGAGTGATGATAAAATAATTATAGATAAAGATAAAATTGTGTCATTAATAACTGAAATAAGTTAACTTTTGATTCAGAGAAAAAATGAATTAGAAATTTCTGAAAATATATCAATTATTCTAAATAGACTTAATATGTCCTTTATTTCTTTAAATAAAGATAATGCTTATAAGCTCCTATTTGGGCAAACAAGTTCAGTAGATAAGTAAACTTATAAAAGTAGTAGTTACTTTTAAATATAATATGGATAATAAACTAAATATTTGTCAATGGAATATGAGAGGGTATCATGCTAATAAAAATTACTTAGATTACTTAATAAATAATTTTTCTATTAATATAATTGTTCTACAGGAGACATTCTTAGCTAAAGAAAAAATTATAACTTTCCAAAATTTTACTATATTTCATAAAGATAGAGATCATAAGGGGGGTGGAGTTCTGTTAGGAATTAAGAATTTTCTTCTTTTTTGTGAGATAAAGGTAAAAACTAAATTAGAAGTAATTGCATTACAAATATACAGTGAGCCTAAGCATATTACTATATGTAATGTTTATATCCCACCATCTTTGAAGGATGCAGTGGAACAACTTGAATAGGTATTACTACAATTGCCAACTGAAAATCCTTTGTTATTGCTTGGTGATTTTAATGCACATCATGTCTTGTGGGACTCTTTACAAAATGATACTAGAGGTGAAAAGTTGTATGAATTAATACAGAAAAGGAATCTGATTTTACTTAACGAGTCAGTGCCAACTTTTGTCTTGGCTTTAAATTGTCAATCTTCGACTTTGTCCCTTTATCCCTTTCCTCCTCTAATATGCTAGGAAAACTTCTATGGTCTACTTTCACAGATACTGCGGGTAGTGATCATTATCCAATTCTAATGTTTGCAAGGGAAATACATAATGTATTTATAATACATATTTTTAGAGGAAGATATCTAAATGGATAATTGATGATAGAAAATGGAAAGAATTTGAAGATAATCTCACATTACCAGAGGTAGATCCTACTCAGAATATTAATGATACTTATAATTCTATTGTAGAAGCTTTTATAAAAGTGACTAACAGTACCTTTAAACTGAGTTTGTCAAGGGTTGTACAAAAAGAAGTATAAAGCTTGGTGGACTAAAGATTGCGAAAAGCTATAAAATTTAAAAATAGAATGTATAGACTTTTTACAGCACAGCCTATTTTACAAAATAAAATAAATTATCAGAGAGCCAAAGCTAAATCTAGATATGAGGTAAAGTTGGCAAAACAATCATTTAAAACATCATATCTTAAAAGTATTAGCTACAGATCGTACAACCTTGTCCCAAGCTTGGGACAAAGTAAAATTTCTGAAAACATAGATTTAAAGAAACTCCTATAATATTAAAACCTGAAAATGATTGACACACACTAACTGAACCATTGGAAGTTGCAAATGAACTAGCTTTCCAATTTGCCAGAACTAGTAGTATTTTCTTTCATAGGGAGCTATTTGTGTTTCATATGGTTGAAAAAGAATTTACATTTTTAAACTTTGGCACAGATTCTCAATATTTTTATAACAGACCATTTTCCATGAGTGAATTGGAACTAGCCATATCACAAATCGAGAAAAATTGTCCTCCTGGAAAGGACATGGTTATATATCCTTTTTTACAGCATCTAACAGAACACAGTAGAGAAATTATTTTGAAGTTCTTTAATCATAAGGTTCTTTACCTAGGTTACTCATAAAAGATATAACTAAGATATGAATGAGGATTGGCTTAAGTCTGTGGACCACATAAAAGATTTAGGTGTGATTATAAACAGTAATCTGAAAGTGGCTAATCAGTGTTTGGAAGCCAGGAATAAAGCTAATAATATGTAATAAATCACAATGCCATTTACAAATTACATGAGTAATGAAGTTGTAAGTAACCACTATAATAGCTATCGTCTACCAGTATTAGAGTATTGTGCACAAGTTAAGGGGCACATGGATATTCTGGGGAGAGTGAACATGGAGCAACAAGTTTAATTTTTGTATTTGAGGATAAGAGCTAGGTGGAGAGGCTGAAGGAGTTAGGAATGTTTTATGTAGAGAGGCTATTTCTTAAAGGAGACATGATACAAGTCTACAAAATATTTGTAAACATCTATTAATAATACTTAGACAAAAAAATTCTTTATAGTAGACCACAGATGGAAGACCAGGGGACACAATAGAAAAATTGAGAAGGCATGCCATCTTGATGTTAGAAATCATTCATTTAGTAACAGGGTTGTTAATTTTTGAAATGGTTTGCTGCTGGAGGTTGTTGAGTGTGACTCACTTGCAACATTTAAGAAAGGATTGGATATTTATATACCTATATGAATGGTTTGGCATCATATAGTATATTTTGACGAAGCCAAACTTTTGGGTTTTTAGTTAGTTAAGGTAAAACTGCCTGTTGTAACTACCAGAACAATAAATGTATTAAAGCTTATTGAGTAATTAGCATGCTTGCCCCTTGGCTATAGTTTTTTCTTTTTGTAGTAGTTTGCATAGCTATATATTATATAGGGATGTACCGATAGTATCGGTATCGGTAGTATCGGCCATTTTTGGGGGTATCGGTATCGGTTAATATGGCCGATACTTCTTACTTTTTGGGTGAAGAATTATGAGAAACTTTTAGATTCAGTAATAAATCTAGTTTCGATATATAAAAGGTAGTAGTGATGGGACAATGAATCGTCATCAGCATATTTTTTCTCAATCGTCATTGCCGTCGTCATAGCAATTTCTGCCTATTATTTTGCCGATTAAGTGAAGAAATATTACACCAGAAACTGGAGAAAGATTATGTTTCTGCATCATAATTTAAGAACTCTAAATTTAAAGTAGCTACTAGAATTTTGTATGTCAATGGTGTTGTAAATTAAATTTTTTAAAAATCAATGTTTTGAAGATACTTACTATATATTAAAATTACATAAAATATTAAGTTGAAATATTAGGAACATGAATTATTTTATTATTAAATAAATCGTTATTATTAATCAAGAGAAATAATTATTATTAATCAAGAGAAATTATTATTATTATTATTATTATTATTATTATTATTATTATTATTATTATTATTATTATTATTATTATTATTATTATTATTATTATTATTATTATTATTATTATTGCTCTTGTCTGAGACCCAGATGGCTAAGAATTCATCCTCTAACTCGTTTGATATATCCAACTATAACTTATTTCATAATTTCTCTCTAAAGAGTGGAGTATGTGCCTATGTAAACATTAATACTCCTGTAAAACGTCTCGAAAATCTCGAATCTCCTAACTTCGATGTTTTGTGGCTTAAAATCTTTCTTCCTTCTACTATAATAATCTTGTGCTTCTGCTACTGTTTTCCTAACAGAACAGATTTTCAGCCTTTTTTGGAATATCTTACTACTTCCGGCGAGACTGTTATATTTTCTCATCCTCTATATAGGGGATTTCAATGTACAGAACACTGAATGGTTGGGCTCCTCTCCTATTGATCTAGGTGGGGAAGGGGTTGAATCATTCAGCATTCTCAAAGATCTGGAGCAACTAGTGGAACCTACACATTCAGCCGGATGATCAAACCAGATGCAGACACAGTCTATGTTTCACCAGTAGTTCTTCTCACTATAAATACACCCCCTTCGCTCCTATTGGTAAATTTGACCACAACCTTATATCTCTTCATTTTATTAATACCTTTTCTCCAACAGCTCCATCCTGTCCTATACGTTTTTCTGGCACTTTGATCGGGCCGATTGTGGGTCTTTCGTCGCTTTTACACTAACTATAATTGGAGATACTGCTTTGTCACTGAAGTTTCTTCTGCTTCTGCCGATAAGGTGGGAGCTGTAATCGTTGGTGGGATAAGCAAGTTCATTCCTTCTTCAACTAAATCTTTCTATCCTCAAAATCCATGGTTCGATCGTGATTGTTCTCTGGCCGTTCAGGCTAGAAACAGTGCATATCGGGAGTGGAAAAAATATCATTCTCATATCATCCTCTCTAATTTTCATTCAGCTAGAAATCGTTGCAAGGATATTCTTCGACGAGCAAAGCAAACTTTCATTAAACGAAAGTGCCATGACCTCTTTGGTTCTCCTACTGACAAATCTTTCTGGCCTCTTGTCAAAACATCTCTAAGAACTTCTGTAAATTTGTATTTCCTCATCTTATTCGCTCTGATGGTTCTGTTGCTAATACTCCAACTGAAAAGGCCAATCTCTTTGGCTTCCT
>JABUQX010115579.1:20000-22947 GCA_015478945.1 Trachelipus rathkii | reverse complement strand
ACCAAAGAAATATTTATGAATGACTGAAGATCACATGACATCCGGGATAATATCTGTATAGTTAAGGGAAGATTTGATGTTCTACTTTGTCGAAAACTCATTTGATAATTTCATATTTAAGTTGTAGATAGATTTATTGCAGTGAATGAACAATTTTTTTTTGTTTTATGTAGATATGTTCATAAAATATTAGTTAAATAAAAATACTAGCTTATATTTTTGAGTCGTAACAGGACAAACACGTAATTTTATAGATGTAACTTTAAAAGACGTGAGTTTATCAATTTGTACATTAATGATGAAAGAAACATAACTCATGAAATATTTAGCCAAAACAAAAAAAAATATTTTTTAAAAAAAAAAAAAAAAAAAAAAAAAAAAAAAAATACATCAGGAACTATTAAATTTATAAATGAACGCCAAGCGATAAAAAAAAAATAAGCTTAATATTATGAATGAAGCTTATGGTAAATCCTCTCTGTTTAATATAAATTATTTTTTGAAATTGATAGGCCTAAAGATATAATATATATATATATATCATATATATATATATTACAATATATATATATATATTATATATATAAATATATATATTTATATATATATATAACATATATATATATATATATTATATATATATATATATATATATATATATATATATATATATATTATATATATAATATATATATATAATTATATATATATATATATATATATATATATATATTATATATATATATATATATATATATAATATATTGATATATATATATATATATATTTATATATACTACATATAATATATAATATATACTATACTATTATATATATTATATATATATATATATATATATATATATAAGATATTATATATATAATATATATATATAGATATTATAATATATATATATATATAATATATATCTATATATATAAATTATATATATATTTCTTCTTCTTCTTCTTCTTTTCTGTATTCTTTTTCTATATGTATTATCTTTTGGCTACTTCATCTTCTTCTATTTTCTATTTCTTATTTCTGTTTCTTTTTCTTTTTATCTTTTTTTTTCTTTTCTTTTTTATCTTTCTTCTTTTCTCTCTTCTTTTTTCTTCTTCTTCTTCTTCTTCTTGTCTCTTCTTCTTCTATTCTTCTTCTTCTCTTCTCTTCTTCTTCTTCTTCTTTTTCTTTTTCTTTTTCTTTTTCTTTTTCTTTTCCTTTTTTTTTTTCTTCTTCTTCTTCTTCTTCTTCTTCTTCTTCTTCTTCTTCTTCTTCTTCTTCTTCTTCTTCTTCTTCTTCTTTCTTCTTCTTCTCTTCTTCTTCTTCTTCTTCTTCTTCTTCTTCTTCTTCTTCTTCTTCTTCTTCTTCTTCTTCTTCTTCTTCTTCTTCTTCTTCTTCTTCTCTTCGTTTTTTTATTCTCCTCATCGCCATCTTCTTTTTTTTATTTTCCATTTCTTCTTCCTCAATTCTTTTGTACATTAAATTAGCTTCACCATTTGACACATTTATTTTCTTATTTTTATTTTTTTCTCCTTTCTTCAAAGTTCGAAATCTCCCTCTTCCTTTTCAGTCTCCTCTTCTCCGGCTCTCACTTATATTCACCGCCTCTGTAAAAGCAAAAGATGCCAACCATCTCTGATGACATGTCAATCTGCCGTAAGATAAAAAGAAAAAGTTTAATAAAAAGGGGGGGGTGGGGGGGGGCGGGAAAGCGAACAGATGCTCTATATTTATATAAAAGAAACAACATTTTCTTTGACACTTAAATCCCATTTTCTATGATGCTGCAATCGCCTGTTTTTGAATTGGAATTTTCCGTTTTCTATCGATATTATAAAAATAACATATTTAGAAATATTAATTACGTTTTTCATTCGCTTCTCCCTTTATTAGCTTGTATCAGGATTATCTTGAGGATTGAAGAGGGAATTTGGAGGGAACTTTATGAACAAGATATTTAGAATACGAAGTTACTGAAAAAGAAAAATATTCAGAATTATTATTATTATTATAATTATTATTATTATTATAATTATTATTATTATTATTATTATTATTATTATTATTATTATTATTATTATTATTATTATTATTATTATTATTTTTTATTTTATATTATTATTATTTTTTATTTATTATTATTATTATTATTATTATTATTATTATTATCATTATTATCATTATTATCATTATTATCATTATTATCATTTTATCATTATTATCATTATTATCATTATTATCATTATTATTATTATTATTATTATTATTATTATTATTATTATTATTATTATTATTATTATTATTATTATTATTATTATTATTATTATTATTATTATTATTATTATTATTATTATTATTATTATAATTATTATTATTATCACTTTCCAGAAAGACTACTTTTTTCATTTAGTTACTTTAATTATAAATAATTTTACAAATTTTCGCAATTGAGTCTCAAATATCTATAAATGTTTCTTATTTATAGTTATAATTAATTATAATTATACCTATTATTATTATTATTATTATTATTATTATTATTATTATTATTATTATTATTATTATTATTATTATTATTATTATTATTATTATTATTATTGTTATTGTTATTGTTATTGTTATTGTTATTGTTATTGTTATTGTTATTGTTATTGTTATTGTTATTATTAGCATTAGTATTAGAATTGGTATTAGCATTAACATTAGCATTAGCATTAGTATTAGTATTAGCACTAGTATTAGTATTGGTATTAGTTTTAGTATAAATTTTAGTATTAGTTCTAGTATTAGTATTCGTATTAGTATTAGTATTAGTATTATATACATCACTTTGTCGGACAGAATATTTATATATTACGTAAACGCATTTTAAATGTAGGAAAAGTTTTATTAGTCAATAATAATTATAACAATTTTGAGTTTTTTCACATTTGAAAAGAAATA
>JABUQX010115579.1:0-5000 GCA_015478945.1 Trachelipus rathkii | reverse complement strand
ACCATCCACCCACCCTCCTGACCAGTTGTGATCTATTGATCTATTGATCTATTGATCTATTGATCTATTGATCTATTGATCTATTGATTAAGGTCAAATTTTTTAACTTCCAAATTTACGTTTTTACATAGTCTAAAGCATTAAATCAGTAAATCAAACCACCATCCACCCACCCTCCTGACCAGTTGTGATCTATTGATCTATTGATCTATTGATCTATTGATCTATTGATCTATTGATCTATTGATCTATTGATTAAGGTCAAATTTTTTACTAAAATTGTAACGTTTTACATACCCTAAATCAGTAAATCAGTAAATCAAACTACCATCCCTCCACCCTCCTGTTCATCCTTGATCTATTGATCTATTGATCTATTGATTCAAGTCACATTTCGAGTATCATTTTGGATAAACATAACATAAAATCAAGTTCTTTATACAAAGATCAATCAATATATGTCAACGTAACAAAGTTTTCACATTAATAAAACTTACTTAGCATCATCTAAACTAAGAATATAATACACAACGACAAACCTGACACATCTTAAACAGGAATAAAGCTAAACAACAGTAAAGTAACTAACATAGCATACAAGGACGTAACCTATTCACACTTTTGTCAAGCATATCTCTAACATAACAATGTTAATTTATATTAACATGGTAATATTTAACTAAAATTTATCACAACATTGGTTAATTATTATACTGATCAACGAGTATACTCTAACGTAATAAGGTTTCCACATCAATAAAGCTAACATGACGTAACATGAACTAAGAAAATAATGTACAAAGACAAACCTAACACAACTTACACACGAATAAACTGTTAACATTAACAAAGTTCCAAACTTAACATCAGTAAAGTAACTAACACTGCATGCAAAACGTAACCTACTCTTACTTTTCCAAGGATATCTCTACCATATTAACGTTAATCTTACACTGACACAGTAACATTTAGCAAATATTTATCACAACATTGGTTAATTATCATACTGATCAACGAATATACTCTAACGTAACAAGGTTTCCATATCAATAAAGCTAACATGATGTAACATGAACTAAGAAAATAATCTGTAATATTTAACAAAAAAAAAAATTTAACATAACCATCATAATACCTAATGGGTAAAGACAAACAACGTAAAGTTTTACCCTCTGTAAAGCTAAACTATGAACATAACATACTTAACACACAACAACCAGACGAATAAACAGCTATCATTAACAACTTAGTCAATAAAGCGAACTTACGAGGGAAGTAAAACAAGTTTTCATTTTTATAACATATAATTTTCATTGAAAACAGCGTTATATAAATACATAAAAACATATAAATACATAAAAAACATGTTTATTTTAAATATATTAATTCATCTAATCAGAGAACATAGGATTCAAGTTGGGTAAGTTCTATATATCTCTCTAAAAATTCAACACCCTTTGAAAGGATGTAACTATAAATGCCTTCAGCAGCACTAAACCATTTTTCAGCATATTTTGATTCAGCAGCACTCATTCTCTCATACAAGAGAGAAGTAAACTCATCCAAGCTGATAGTTATTAAAGCATTTCTGTATACAGCATTATAGGGGAAACCACATGTTTCGGTGTAAATATCATAGATTACACCATGTGCTATAAGTATTAAGTCCTCAAGTATGTCAACATCGTTAAGATGCGATGTTAATTCGTTTTTTATTTTAAGCAATGCTGTAATATTTTTAGATGTTCGAACTGTGAAACCTATACACGTATGTCTGAAGGTCACACAATCGATGGGTTTCCAGTAGTTGCGTACATCAAGGGTTTTAATATCGTCACATGACGAGAACACAACGTCTATTCTATTAGAACCTCTCACGTTATCTTTCCAGTTAGATATTTCACTGCTAGTCGATATACCAGATGACACACATTTATCCTCTATCCATCCTGCTGCAATATTGATAATCTTGATGAACTCTTCAACACAAATGAATAAAGGTCTATTATTTGAACCTCTGGATGGAATACAAGCAATGTATCGGTATCCATCCGGTTGACGATTAAATATAAATGACACATCGTTGGGAATAACGAAGCTCCTCGTGAAAATATCAACAACAGGTTTAGAGATGCGAGGAGATGCCATCGTACCAGCACAGCGAAAAATGTCCTACTGACGGAAATCGTATGCGTAAACAACCCTTAAATGTAATGAGATTCTTTCTTTCAACCAATCAGAAGAAAGTAAACAAGAATACGACGTACGAACGAACCATATCAACTCAAAAGGGTATATATTCTCGTTAGACAACAACAGCAACAACAACAACAACAACAACAACAACAACAACAACAACAACAACAACAACAACAACAACACCAACAACAACAACAGCCCGAAGAGCTGAGGCCTTACCCCTCCTTCGGAAGGGTAATGCCCGCTTACACCCCTTCGGGGTGATCCCCCCTCTTAAGATTCACACCTTTCAAGGCGCATCCCCCTGGGTTTCTCTCCGGGAGGTGGTGTGTTGTTTGCCTCTTAGTTAATGAAACCTGTTTATTCGTAGTTAGGTACGTTATGTTAAATATTACTATGACAGGGTGAAATTAACACTGATTTGGTAGAGAAATGATGAGTTTTGTAAGATATTACTGTGTTACCTGACGATGATGTGTTAGAAACGTGAGTCTAGGTTAAGTTTTTGTTGAGTAATGTCAGGTTTGCCCGAGAATTTTGCTAATGTCTACGTTTATTCATAGTTCAAATGATGTTATACTCGAGACGTGTGACACTTTGATGAAGATAGTGTCAATTCATAGTTCGAGATGTTGGTATCTTTGATAGATTGGTCACTTTGTTAAGGGATTTTGTTAGATAATACATCTTTACCTGTTGCTGATCCAAAATGATACTCGAAATATGACCTGAATCAATAGGTCGATAGATCATAGACGGGTGGATGGGTAGGGGACTGCAGGAATGGGTGGTTTGATTTACTGATTTACTGATTTACTGCTTTAAAATCAGTAAACTATTACGCTTTACTGTGATATTTTATTCAAAGAACTTATTTTTATGTTATGTCAGGATAAATTTTTTTTTATTTTTATGTTATGTTTGGTTAAAACTTTGTTATGTTTGCAATTATTCGTTTGGGATTATGATATTTAGATGAGGTTATGATGAATTTTTGTTAAATATTACGAAGTTGATGTAAAAAATTTGTTACATTAGCAATATATTTGTTGTCAGTATGATGCTTAGACATGGTTATGCTAAATTTTTGTTAAATATTACGATGTTAATGTAAAATTAACATTGATATGTTAGAGATATGCTTGAAAAAGTGTGAATAGGTTACGTTTTGTATGAAGTGTTATGTAGTTTACTGTTGTTAAGCGCGGGAGTTTGTTAATGTTAATAGTTTATTCGTGCGTAAGGTGTGTCAGGTTTTGCCATTGTACAATATATTCTTAGTTCTGGTCATGCTATGTTAGCTTTATTAATGTGAAAACAATGTTACGTTAGCATATATTCGTTGGTTAGTATATAAAGAACTTATTTTTGTACTATGTTATTGTTGTTGTTGTTGTTGTTGTTGTTGTTGTTGTTGTTGTTGTTGTTGTTGTCTAACGAGAATATATACCCTTTTGAACTGATATGGTTCGTTCGTGCAATGTATTCTTGTTTACTTTCTTCTGATTGGTTGAAAGAAAGAATCTCATTACATTTAAGGGTTGTTTACGCATACGATTTCCGTCAGTAGGACATTTTTCGCTGTGCTGGTACGATGGCATCTCCTCGCATCTCTAAACCTGTTGTTGATATTTTCACGAGGAGCTTTGTTATTCCCAACGATGTGTCATTTATATTTAATCGTCAACCGGATGGATACCGATACATTGCTTGTATTCCATCCAGAGGTTCAAATAATAGACCTTTATTCGTTTGTGTTAAAGAGCTCATCAAGATTATCAATATTGCAGCAGGATGGATAGAGGATAAATGTGTGTCATCTGGTATATCGACTAGCAGTGAAATATCTAACTGGAAAGATAACGTGAGAGGTTCTAATAGAATAGACGTTGTGTTCTCGTCGTGTGACGATATTAAAACCCTTGATGTACGCAACTACTGGAAACCCATCGATTGTGTGACCTTCAGACATACGTGTATAGGTTTCACAGTTCGAACATCTGAAAATATTACAGCATTGCTTAAAATAAAAAAACGAATTAACATCGCATCTTAACGATGTTGACATACTTGAGGACTTAATACTTATAGCACATGGTGTAATCTATGATATTTACACCAAAACATGTGGTTTCCCGTATAATGCAGTATACAGGAATGCTTTAATAACTATCAGCTTGGATGAATTTACTTCTCTTTTGTATGAGAGAATGAGTGCTGCTGAATCAAAATATGCTGAAAAATGGTTTAGTGCTGCTGAAGGCATTTATAGTTACATCCTTTCAAAGGGTGTTGAATTTTTAGAGAGATATATAGAACTTACCCAACTTGAATCCTATGTTCTCTGATTAGATGAATTAATATATTTAAAATAAACTTATGTTTTTATGTATTTATATGTTTTTATGTATTTATATAACGCTGTTTTCAATGAAAATTATATGTTATAAAAATGAAAACTTGTTTTACTTCCCTCGTAAGTTCGCTTTATTGACTAATGATAGCTGTTTATTCGTCTGGTTGTTGTGTGTTAAGTATGTTATGTTCATAGTTTAGCTTTACAGAGGGTAAAACTTTACGTTGTTTGTCTTTACCCATTAGGTATTATGATGGTTAGGTACGGTTATGTTAAATTTTTTTTGTTAAATATTACAGATTATTTTCTTAGTTCATGTTACATCATGTTAGCTTTAATTGATATGGAAACCTTGTTACGTTAGAGTATATTCGCTGATCAGTATGATAATTAACAATATGTTGTGATAAATTTTTGCTAAATGTTGCTGTGTCAGTGTAAGATT
>JABUQX010115578.1:35000-36517 GCA_015478945.1 Trachelipus rathkii | reverse complement strand
AGATAGATAACAGTATATATAGATATAGATAATAGTTTATTTCTTACTTTGCATCAGTAGTGCTGGATCTGAATATTCTAAAGCGATATCCCTTAAAATTTCAGCATCTCTTGGTGGAGTTGGTGATCGTCGTGGTGATGGGGTTCTCATACCTGTTTGAATATAAATTTATTAAGTATCGGAAGGATGTTAGATGAATATTTAATTCTTCTTACTTACCAGAGTCAGAAGAATGAAAAGTTTTTTCACGGTATCTTCCTACATTCGCCTTATTCGCAGCTGACGTCAATGCATCGGGGGTATAGGAGAGGTAGCTGAAACTTCTTTTTTCCCTCATCTGTTTTCGGGAAGGGACCATGAATGAGGAATAACACTGGAAAACTGGTGATGGTGTTTCGTCAGCGTATGCCTTGCCGCTGCTGCTTCTGATGCTTTTATCACGTTTTCTTTTCTGGCTGCCCTTAACTGTTAGAACAAAATTTGTTAAATATTAAAATAATAAGGATTGTATAATGTAATAATTAAAAATTGAATAAAATAAAAAAACGAGTTAATAACCCCATATTCGTTTTTCTGATTTTTTGCAGAAAAATGAATCCTAGATTTAACTCATTGCATTTTATGAGCATTTTAAAAAGTATTATGTAAACACTACAGTATTATTTTTTTTTAAAACACAATTTTTATCTTGTGAGCAATAATTTATTGTGTGCGATATATATATATATATATATATATATAAATATTAATAGATATATTATATATATATATATATAGTATATACTATAATATATAATATATATATATATTATATAATATAATATATATATTATTATATATATATATATCATTCTCCCTTAAAAGGGGAGCTTTTTTTACATGAAATTAATTGTAAACATTGAATATACTTAATTAATCACTAAAAATGCACTGTTGTTCCTGCTGCTCAGTAGCTACCAAATATATACTGATGATGATTCATTTCTTCAAGTTATCCATCCATTTATTGCTAGCCACGGTATGATCGGTGCCCATTCGTTTAGAAGCTAATTACCATACATGAGAAAGTTTCCTA
The DNA here is from genome assembly GCA_015478945.1 of Trachelipus rathkii. Classification (NCBI taxonomy): domain Eukaryota; kingdom Metazoa; phylum Arthropoda; class Malacostraca; order Isopoda; family Trachelipodidae; genus Trachelipus; species Trachelipus rathkii. Next base: position 35,442 of record JABUQX010115578.1, on the reverse strand, counting down.
TTTAACCAGAGAGTGAAAAGACAAAAATGTTCAATTTGAGTTATAATCTGTGGTCCTTCCGTAAAGAGGGGGTAGTTATCATGTGTTTGATAGAAAAGTTAGTTAAACTTAGGCTGAAGGCCTTGGAACAACTGTTGTGACTTTAGTTGCGGCCTCACCAATCTCGCGTGCTTGCTTAAGTCTCTTCGTCATTGTGACATCTTGAAATGTATAAGTGTTGACGGAAATATCCATGCTTAAACTGTGGCTGTAAGCTTGAGTATTAAAACAGGGTGACTGAGGTCCCACATTCAGCACTGGTCTACATGATGCTGGAAAATTTCTCTCTGATGTTGTTTTCGCAGGAACTGCTCTTTTTGTGTCTGTTCCCTACCAGGGATTTACTAGTTTGAAAGAGAAGTCAGTTCTCTGCACCCTCTTCATGAATCTCCCTTTTCTGTGA
>JABUQX010115578.1:25000-27500 GCA_015478945.1 Trachelipus rathkii | reverse complement strand
CTCTTTTATTGCATCATTTTTGTTTAAAAAAATATTCTTTGAAAAAACTGTGGATAATACCCACTAGTGCTGGTGGTGCACTAGTAGTATTATCGCTGCAAAGAAAAAGATGTTAGAGGTGATAATGATGTGCATACTGTCGGTCAATTTTTCCGGATCGAAAATGTGCACACCACTATTGATTAGAAGGGGACGATGGAGAAGTGAAAACTGGCGGTGTCTGCCTTCTCTTAAAGAATTTCGTCTCCTTCCTCTTTGTTAAATTTTGGTTGTAGAGTTGTTCCTTACTTTCTGTTTTGTCGGCAAATGCTGTTTCCTGCCAATGAACCGTGGGTTTGGTCGAGAGTTGCAAATTTCAATTTGGCTTTTGGGCAACCAGTGATTGTGTAATCAATGTAAAGTGATTTGCTACCAGCAAGCAAATATTTAGACGAGGATTTAGTTATCCAGATTAAAAAAAAATTTGAAATAAAAAAAATGGTATTAAGAGTACCTGTTACCCGTATTTGAGCGGGTTTGTGTGTTATTGACTTCTTTTTCTCAATGTGGCACTGGTGTTTTTGCTTTACGACTCTTTCGGCTCTTGTCTTTACTTTCTCAAGCGTGCATTCGCTTGTGGATGGATTGGATAATCAAAGGTCAGTCACCTGACTGCGATCAATATTATTTCATCAGAATATTCCAATATTTTTATTCTCTACACCAAGTGCCACATTGAGATGTTTCAGGAGACGGCTGCCACACTAGGTCACTCTTAAAAAAATGTTTTAGAAAAAAAATCGAAAGTCATGTGTACCAGGGTTAACGTGTAATGTGGTGTTGCCTATTGGCGGATTTACAAAATTTGGTGAAGAAAAATTGGAGTATAAATTGATGTAAGGTGTTTTTAAATTTTGTTTAAAAAAATAAATAAAACTATTAATGGATAATTGTTTATCGATCTAATTACTAGGAAGTGTTAGTGATAGTATCCGTAGGGGTATATATATATATATATAGATAAATAATATTATATATAGTATTATATATATAAATATACTATACTAATATATATTATATATATTATATATAATATAATTATATACTATATATATATATATATATATATATATTATATAATATATAATATATAATAATATAATTATAATATATATATTATTTATGTATATATATATTATATTATATATATATATATATATATATATATATATATAATAATATAGTATATTTATATATATATAGATATATATAATATATATTAATATATAATATATAATATATGATATATATATATATATGGTTTTTTTTTTAACCTTTTTTTTCATATATTAGTAGTATAGTGTATACTAGCAATTAATTAAGATGTGAATGAGAATATACGAAATATGAAACTATTAAATTTAATTGATAAAGTAAGTACAAAACGTTGATTTATGCATGATAAAGAAAACTGCTTTTAGCGCTACCGAGTGGGACAATTCAAGGTAAGGTAAAAAAGTAATGTTTTTGGGTAAAATACGTTCCGATATTGATTTTGTTTTCATATACAGATTTTGTGTGTACCCAACAAAACATATCATAACCTGAATTAGAAGGCTACTAGAAAACACAATCTAACCTGATATTATCTACGATGCAGTAAAACGCAAGCCTAACCTATATTGCCATCGGCGTTGCATAAATTTCAACCAAACCTATATGAATCCACTTTGCCGTAAAAACTATTTCTCTACTAAAGGGAAAATTCTGCTAAAGGGAAACGAATTCCGCACATCAAAAGATCTCCCGAAAGTCGCTTTGTCTCGGTCCCTCTTCCTACGTATGCATATTTTAGTTTTCCTTTTTTCCTCCTTATAAAATTCCAAACATCTTTCCTTTGAAACTTCATCATTGGCTTTTAGTACATTCAACCACGCTTATTTTAATTATTAACCGCTTGCATCACCTCTTCATTCCACCACTCACTGTTAACGTTCTTACTTCCTACTTTAGCACACCTACATACTTCTTTTTTGCGCTACTCACAACCGCTTCCTTCATTTGCTCCCAGATTTGGATTTGTTCAGTTTCAACTTGTTCACATTCAACTGATTTATCTACTAGCGCTTTTAAATACTTTTCCTTATTACCTTATTCACTCCACTTCTCACTCTTAATTATACCCACTTCCTTCCTTATGACCTTCCTCTCCATCCAAATCCCCCCACTACTTAATTTTAAAATAAAACAACCATAATGACCGTAATCCCGATTCCCAACCTCCTCTTTGATTTAACAATCCAACCCATACTTCAATACTCCTTCTTCGCCAAACCACAAAACGATTTCATACTTTTCACTTCGATACCATCTCTACCTACAAAAACCTAGTATACTTATGAATACTCTGTTGTTAAAAAAAAGTATTACTTACACCACATATCTCTCTCCTCAACAGAAATCAATCACCTCCAACCATTTTCATTCCTTCCGACACCGTAAAAAGCCACCCGTTATTACC
>JABUQX010115578.1:5000-20000 GCA_015478945.1 Trachelipus rathkii | reverse complement strand
AAGAACATTTAATTTATAATGTGTTTTCCATTGTTTTATACAGGTTTTTTTTGGACCAGTTTTTTTTTAGAAGTAATTTAAGATGCTATATTAAAACTCTTTACGAATTGGTGCGTCATTAAAATTCCTCCATTGTGGCCAATTGAGAAAGAAGAATCTCGAATAATTAGAGGGCCACAATTGGCTTCGCTTGCGTCGGATATTGGAAGGTGTAATCTTCTCATCATTCAAAGTGGTTACTGTGTCTTGGATGAGAGATTCGCTTCTTGCACGAACTTATGGAAACCTTCTGAGTCAACAAGTGCCCACTGTTTTCCCAATTCTGTGAGGGGTGACTTCTTTTGTCACTAATTGACTCCAAATCCTTGTCACCAACAGACGTTTTTGAATCCAAACCTTTGCCAGCAATAAAAGGTGGAAAATCATTAGAAGTACTGTGAGTACAAAAATTTATATTTTCACACAAAAAACAAATTTTCACACTAAAGTTTAAATTAGAGTAGGAAACTATATGCAAGTGGTATGGGCATATTGGCACCTTTGGGTCTAATATGCAATTATATTCATTATGCATAAGTTTCAATAAATTAGCTAGGAAATTGTGTACATTTGGCATGCAATATATTATTACCTGTGGGTTTTAATATATATAGTATGTTTCATTATTGTACAAATTTCAACACAAAAAGTGTTAAAATTTAAATGAAAACATATGTTAATGTTTTCCAAAAATTACAAAACAAATTTTTAAAAAAAATGGGTGACAGATAAAATTCCCCATGATAGCCATAGAAAAAGAGCTACTTAATATAATGAGTGAAAAATAGAAAATAACCAAAATTTTAGAGACATTTTTAATATATAAAGAATATATTACAGAAATTAAATCTTGATTAGTGACATTATTGTCTGCATTTTTCATTATTGTATGTTTTTTTTTGTTTTTTTTTAAAGGCAAAATTACTAGAAAAATAATACAAAATTTTAGTAATTGCATTTTTTTTTCTATTTGTACGGTTCCTGAGGGAAGTTCTTTTAAGAGTACAATAGAAAAAATGTGCAATTAATAGCTTTAAAATAATTAATTAAGATTAGACTAATTAATTTTTTTTTATTTGACTAAAAGATAGTACAGATTAAGAGAATCATTTTAGTGAAAACCGTTTTTCTTAATTATCATTAGTTAAGTAATTAGAGTTAGTAGAAGATTAATGAAATCAAAAACAGTCAACAGAATACAATACGACAAGTAAGAAAAATGTTGTTATAAAAAACGTGCGTTAGTAAATTGGTTATATTCATTCAATATTATATGAATCAAATAGTAAGGAGTATTCGGAGGGAAAGAAAAAATCGGCATTGGATGGGGAATTGCCTCCAGAGCGGAGGGAAGGGAAATGTGTCGCTGAATGGGAGAATTGCAGGGGAAGGGATTTTACCTCCAAAGAGTAAAGTGAGGGATTGAAATCTTCGTTCACTCTTACCCCCATTCATTCCTTCGTTCATTCTTACCCCCATTCATTCCTTCGTTCATTTTTCTCCCTTATTTCTTTCTTCTCTCGCGCGACATTTTACGCACACATAACAACACACACACACATTGTTTTATATATATATATATATATATATATCGTTTTTACTTTTATTAATAATAAATTTATTAATTACTTTTTCATTATAATTATTTACTAATCATATTTGACGTAGTCCCGCGAATATTTTCAGGTGGTAAAATTTCGATTTTGGTTTTTTTTTATAATTATGCATTAATTACATTGTCGTGGTCCCGCGAATATTTTCAGTGCGTAAAATTTCGATTTTGAGTTTTTTTTTTTTTTTATAATATGTTTTCTTGTCGTGGTCCCGCGAATATTTTCAGGTGGTAAAAAATTTTCGATTTCAGTTTTTTTTTAACCGTTTTTTTTTAGTGAGGCTTAGGTAGCCAAGTGTTTTTTTTTCTTTTTTTTTGAGTGAATTAAAAAATAAGTTTTTTTTCAATTATCAGAAATCCGTAACTTAGCAAAAAGTTTAATTAGTAATACCAAAGTATGGTAAAACCTTTTTGGACAAGGCCCAGGCCACCCAGACAAGGTCACTTTGACCAAAGGTCAGAAAAAGGTCAAAAGGTCAGAAAAAGGTCAAAAGGTCAGAAAAAGGTTTCAAAAGGTCAGAAAAAGGTCAAAAGGTCAGAAAAGGTCAAAAAAGGTCCACCGGCCCAGAAATTGCCCAAATTGACCAAAAATACAGAAAATTATTATAATTTTGCATTTGAAACATTAGAAATGTTGTTCTTGACCTAAAAATAAACAGAATTGTTATATTAGCGAAAAAAATTGAGAAAATTATTTTCGGACCTAAAATATTTTTAAAAAATTATTCTACTGCAACAGAAGTTATAAAAACCATAAATTATAACAGAATAAATTTGTTGGTATATAAATTGATTGATTTCAACCCAGAGAAGAACATAGAAGAACTTTGAAGAACTTCTTTGAAGAAGTTTGAAGAACAATAGTTCACCTTTGACCAATAAGTTGACCTTTAACATTTTAAGAACACACCCGACTTAGAAAAAAGGAGATAGCTGTTCTTAATTAATTAATTACAGTTGGCAAAGGATTAAATTAAATTATAATTATCAAATAAAACTTTGATATTTTTTAAATAATTTTGAAGAAAATTATTTTTATTTTGAAAATAGAACTTAATATTTTTAATAATTTTGAAAGAAAATTATTTTTATTTGTGAACTTTGAACTTTGATTTTTTTTAAGAACAAAAGAAATTTATTTTTTTTTTTGAATTTTGAATTTTAAAAATTTAATGGTAAATTATTTTTAAAGTGAAAGTAAAACGAATCAGAGGAATTCAAGATTTAATCAATTGTTGAATAACTTTAAACAGTAATTAATAATTAAAATCGATAAATAATTTTTAATTATTTAATTAAAATTAATATTGATTTATAAATTCTTTTGTTTGAGTTTAAATAGAACTTTATTTATATTATTAACAGAAAAAATTTTTGAAAATATTAGAATCAGTTGAATATTTTTAATACTTTTTAGCAAAATATTTTTTGAAAACTTCGAGTTTTTTTTTGAAACTTTGACAAAGGTATTTAGATAATTTAAAATTTTTTTTTGGTTCCTTGAAACAAATTTTGCGACTTTAATTTTTTTTATTTTTAGAAACCAGTTGAAAATTTATTTTTTTTTAATTCAATTAATTAAATTAAAGCTTTTATCATGACTTTGTTTGAACGAATACTCTTTACCGTCTTCATATTTTCCACATTGTTTCTCATTCTCTGTTACCTGGTTCAAAGGGCTATAGCCGGACCAGTTGACCCTAATGAAAATAATGATTCAACCGAGAACAAGGATGAGGACATGGATAATACAAATAAAGAAGATAATACAGAAGATGTTAATCAAGATGAAGAACATGATGTAACAGAAGTGAAGACTACTGATGGACAGAAAACAGAAGAGAATAAAGGAGCAAAACCCAAGATAAGGGAACCCACACAAAAGGATATGGGACTTCCTCCATTATATCTACCTCCTTCTAACTTTGATACAATGTCGTTAAACCCAAATCAGAGAACAGCTTGGGATTGGCATCAACCAGGAAATACAGAAAATACAGCAAGAATACCTAAGGTGCTCCAAAAGACAAATGTTTTGGACAATACCTTTAATATACATTTAAATGCATCGGGGGCCACTCCCCCTTCAAATAGAAAGAAAACTTATCCTTCCTGGAATGGCCAAACAGAAATATTTAACAATAGAAGTGAGTTTAGTGGAGCTTGGGACAGAAACCAAGCAAAGTGATACTTTATAGCGGAAGGACAACCTCAGAATCGGTGGGGGCCATCCCCAAAATAATCCTTATAAGTATGCAGCACCTCCTGCAGAGTTGGCAACAACCCCTCTACAATGCAACCTGGATACAACCCATACCCATATGGACCCCCTTATGGAGGATATTATCCCAACGCTGCGTATACCCCTCCACTTCCAGAATTAGCTAAAGAATTAAAATTGTATGGAAGAAATACCAAGACACAAGCTTGGGTAGGAATTAAATTTGAAGAATACCTCACTACGTTGCAAGAGAAGATACGCACGTTAGGCCTAATCACTGAACGTCAAAAAATAGACTATGCTAAGACTACTATATCTTCTGATTTCACATCAGAGGCCCGCCAATATATTCTTAAGGATAATAGCTTTTCTAGGTGCAAGACCCTAGAAGATTTTTTGATTCAACTGAAGATTTTTCTCAAACCAGACAAAGCCGAGACAATCTTCTGTCTTTTAAAACAGTTCATGAAATTTCAAAGGAGACCACATGTAACTCTTACTGAATTCATGTTGAACTTGAAGAATCTCCTTTGGGAATATCAGAAAAAACTCATAGATATCGAGACTTCCTTTGGATTTACTTCTCAACAAATAAATATCTTAATTATGACTAAGATTTTAGAGAGTATGGAAGGACTCAGAGATCATAGAAGACTTAGAGAAAAAGTTTTAAAAGTCTTTAATCCAGACTTGAGTTTCGTAGAAATGTTAGAGAAACTCAGCCAGATAGAAGAAGGAGTCTTGTTCCAAACTAACCATAGAGCAGAACAAGATAGAAGAAATACAGCTAGAGTATTCTATACAGAGAACAATAGCACTAGTAACAGTGAAGTTAGAAAAGAAAGAACCACATATAACCCTTCCATGAAGAATAGAACCATGGAATGGGGTAATAAAAAGAATACTTCTAAATTTTCAGGAAAAAGAACAAGTCCTTCTCCAAATATAAGACTTAATAAGGGAGTAGTTAAGAAACTCTCCAGTAAAGAAATAAAGTCAATGGACTATTGCCTAAAATGTGAATCTTTAGGTCACCATTCCCGAAACTGTGGTTGGAATACCACATATTGTAGAGTATGTAGAAAGTTCCATGCCCGGGGTTCGACGTCTAATTGCAAGAATGCCCCTGTGTGGATATCCCTAAAGAAAATGAAAATAATATGGTAATACCATATAATAACCCCACTGATTTTGATAATGGGGTCAAAGCTCGAAGAGTCGAGATTAAAAATGATTCAAATACTAGAAAGCCAAACTCTTACTCAAAGAATGAGCGTAGCTATCAAGGTAAGAGTCCTAAGAAAACAACCAGAGTTCACCTGATCTCTAATCATCAAGCAGATCCAGAACATGAAGAAATATCTGAAGCTGAAGATGAAGAAGAAGAGAACGAACAGTTTTTTCAACCCGATCTTTCTACAAGAGAACCAAATTTTTGAGTTAGGTCTGGCAAAGATTTAAATGAAGAAATGGTAAATAGAAACAGGAAATTAAAGAAAAATTACTTCAAGCTTAAGAAGAGAGGTGTTAATAGTAACCTCTTAGTTTTTTTGCTTTTGTGGAATTAGACCTCCAAAGAATTTGGGAGTCATTATTTTTTGTCAAATTTTTGACTCAAGCAAAAGGTCAAACGAGGTTGAAGTGTTCATAGCCACTAGATTGGGAGCACAACCTGTTTTGATATCGTTGATAGCATTAAAGAAATAGAAGAGAAGGAAGATTTCAAACTGTCTCTTTAAGAAGCTAGTATTATAGGTCAAGGGATTGGAAACTCAGATATCCATCCGTATAGGAGAAGTTGATTCTACTTTTAAGACTTACCACAACGAGTATTTACCCAGTTACCTTTTAGTGTGTAAACTGAAGCAGTGGAAGCTTGGAAGGAATTTATTAGGTACAAGTATTTTAGCTAATCTACCTATAACAATAGACCTTTCTTCATCGCAATTAAATCTTAAAGAAGAGGATAACGAAATTAAAGTTAAAATCTTTGCCAAGTTAGGAAGTTATTTTCTCATGAATCAAGAGGAAAAGATAACTAAGAAAGATATAAATAATAATTCTAATATAAATGACAAATTTAAATTAAACAATTACAGTGATAATTGTAAACCAGTAATTAAGAGAGGCTCTATTGAAAAGCCTACAAAGAGAGTTATTACTCAAGGCTCATTGGAAAAGCCTACAAAGGTAGAAATAAATAAGAATAATATTGTTCATCAAGAGAACAAAGAAAATTCACAACTTCCTCCGGTAAAGGAAGGACCTTTCATAGCAGATGAAGAAATAGAAGTTCAATTGCTATTAATAGAAGAAACCATGGCACCTGCTCAATCTTATGGTTACTTGAAAGTCAGACCTGAGAGTAAAGAAGATTTGAAACTGGAAAAGAAGTGTTTAATAACACCTGCTTTTTCCTTAGGGCCATTATATTTTGCGAACTCTGTATGCCCAGTAAGAAACAATGAAGTTATTTTGAGTTATATTAATCTAAGTGACAAGCCTTTTTATTTAAGAAGAAATAAATATATAGGGAAGTGTCATCCTATTTTAGAAATTATTGCTACAGAGAATAAGCAGATAGGATCTATTGCTACAGAGAATAAGCAGATAGGATCTACTTGTATAGTAACCTGCTCAGAAAATTTATCAGATAAACAGTTGAAGAATGCATACAGAGAAATTATTACAGATAATTTGAGTAAAGAAGAAGCAGATGTTTCTATTCTACAGAAACCTGAACACTTAGAAGAACTTTTGGACTTGTTAATGGAATATAAGGACGTCATCGCTTTAGACGACGATGCAGTTCCTGTTTGTCCTATACAGAAGTTTGAAATAGAACTTACTCCAGACGCTCCAAAAGTTATTTTTAGAAAACAGTATCGTCTCCCACATCGCTACTTGGAAGACATCGATAATTTTACAGATGCAGCTTTGAAAAAAGGATATATTAAAGCTTGCTATTCGCCACATAGTTCACCGTTACTGGTAGTGGCCAATGGTGGCCAAAAAGAACTCTAACAAACCAAGAGTCTGTATAGATTACCGGTACTTAAACTCTTTCAGCGTACCGGACGTGTACCCATTGCCCTCAATAGACGAAATATTCTCGTCCCTAGGAGGTAGTACGATTTTTACTAGTTGTGACTTGATCGATGCTTACCATTCCCTCGAAGTCGAGGAGGAAACACAGAAATTAATGGCTTTCCGTACTAGGAAAGGATTATTCTGCCCAACCAGATTATTATTTGGGCACCGAAATGCCCCAAGTACCTATGCTAGGACAATGCAAGTCGCGTTGAACCATTTATTAGGACCTATTGCCCAAGTGTATCTAGATGATGTCTTAATCATGGGTAAAAATAAGGCAGAACATTTTGAAAACTTAAAGAAAGTTTTTACTGCGTTTAGAGAAAATAAATTGAGAGTTAAATTGACTAAATGTCACTTTTTACAAACCTCAGTGTTATACTTAGGATTTAAAATAGGAAGAGACGGAATTTCACCAGATCCAGCGAAGATAGAATCGATGAAGAGTTTCGTCCCTCCAACAAGTGTTAAAGAAACACAATCCTTATTAGGATTTTTCTCGTATTTTCGTTTTTTAATTAGTGACTTTGCACTAATTGCGAAACCATTATATAACTTAATAAAAAAGAGTGTTAAGTTTGAATGGAAGGAAGAACACCAAAAAGCATTTGAACTCTTAAAAGAGAAGCTTGTGGTACAACCTCAGTTAACTTTTCCAGATTATTCCAAGCCATTTTTTATAGGTACAGACGCCTGTGACTACGGAATAGGAGGAGTTCTTTACCAGATGTCAGATGACGGCAAGGAAAAACCGTTGTCTTTTGTGTCAAGAGTGTTAAGAGGCAGTGAACTCAATTATGATATTATAGAAAAGGAATGTCTTAGGCTGTTCGTCTTCTCACTACAGAAATTTTAAAAATACGGTGTCTTGTTATCCCAGTCCACCATATTAACTGATAATCAACCTCTTTGTTTTATATTTCGCAACAAACAACAAACGGGACGCTTAGCCCGTTGGAATTTGTTTGTTAATAGTTTTTCACCAACTATAAAGTATAAGACAGGAAAGACTAATATACCGCCAGATTATTTGAGTAGGCATCCAGCAAAAGCTCCAAACGTTTATTTCTTTAAAGGAGAAAAGAAACCGATGCTACCAAGAAAAGATTTTATCTTAACGAAAGAAACTTTTAATAGGGAACAAGAGAATTGCCCTAGATTAAAAGAATTAGTTAAGTGGGCTAAGGAAAACCCTAAAACTTATCCACATATTTTTCATAAGAAGGTATTGTACTATGCAACCAGAAAGGAACCTTATGTAATACAAGTACCAGATAGCATGATTTATTCAGTTATAGATCAATGCCATTCTTCACTTGGAAGTGGGCATGGAGGACAGCAAAGGACTGAAAAACGAGTTAGAGAGAGATACGTTTTCCCTCATTTAAGTAAGTTAGTAAAGGAGTACTGTTCTCAGTGCGTGTCCTGTGCTAAGGTTAAAGGTCCTAGACCTCCAAAAGCAGAAATCAACAGATGGCCTCTTCCTTATACTCCATTTTCTAGAGTACACGTGGATAGCATAGGAAAACTTCCCACATGTTCAATTTCAGGAGCCAAACACATTCTCGTCTTCAGAGATGTTTTGACTCGATACTGCGAATTAGTCGCATGTAAGACAAGAACGAGCCAAGAATTTGCTCAAGCTTTACCAAGAAGAGTAATATGTCGGCATGCGAGCCCAGAAATTTAGCTCGGACAATGCCCCAGAATTTACTTCAGCTGCCTTCAAAGAGCTATGTAAGGCTTGTGGAGGATAAAAAAGGTTAATATTCTGCCCTACAAACCAAGTCAAAATGGTGTAGTTGAAAGATTGAATGCAGATATTGAAAATTTCCTCCGTCATTTCGTAAAGGATAATCATAGAGATTGTCAAAATACTTATCTTTTGCTCAAATAGCAATTAATACATCGTATAATAACCATTTGGATCATTCTCCACATTTTGTCCTCAATGGATATATAGAGACTTCCCTAACGAGCATGCCTATTATGCTCTCCATTACAAAAAATCAGAAATAGACAAATTCATAGCAGATGAGGTAGAGGTCGTTAGAGAAGGATGGAAGCAATAAGAGACTAGCTAAGAAAAATCTAGAAAAGAAACAATTAAAGCATGGAACAGCCAACACAAACATTGCACACAAAGAGAATTGAAAAGTGGGCGCATGTATGTTTTGTAAATGCTGTAAAGAAACCAGAACAAAGTTCTAAATTGAACAAAAGATTTGAAGGTCCTTTTATTGTAAATCAAATAAAGGAGCCAAATAAGCTTATGCTTTCTTGTTTAAATTCAACAAAATTATTTCCGGTTCACCGGGATAATGTAAAGATAATTCCAGTAGAAAAGATTACAGAATCTCATTTTTCATTTGATAATGATGAGATTTGGAATCCAGATGCAATTCAAGAAACATTGGATTCCCCGAAAATTACAACAGAAAGAACAAGTATGGAACCTAAAGAAGTAGATCGACAGGTAGAAGATCAAGGATCTCCAATCACTTCTTCGATGGATTTCCCCTAATTTTTAGATGAAACAATATGTTAACCAGAGGATCAACAACAAGAACAAAGCAATTCCTATAGTAGAAACACCAACTTCTGTATCCAAAGCAATACCTGATACTCCTCAAGGACAGTAGATGATTAATTCTACTCCATAAACAAGAACTCAAGTTAAGAGGAATATAGACCCGTCTCTATCACCAATCAACAGAGATTCATATATTTCAGGACATTCTGAACAACGAGAACGCCTGTCATTCAGAAGTACTAGAGGATACGTGTAACACCACTGGCAGCATGGAAACTGTTAGGGGATAATGTGCCAAGTTCTGAAGCACTTCCCAAAGATGATACGGGAACACCTCCAGAGAAATAATTGATTTATCAAACATCTGAAGGCCAAGAGATGATAGGCAGAAGATCGTCGTATAGGACCGTCTACCAGGCAATTCAGGGTCCAGAGGGATGTGAACCAAGGTTACAAAAAAGCCAAACAAGGCAAGAAGAGCAAGAATCTCCTCCACCTCTACCACCAAGAACTGATAGAGCAACAAAAGAGTCATCTGAACCAGTGTTAAAGAGACCTCCAGTTGTTTTGCCATTGAAGATACTAGAAGAGAAATACACTCCACTACTTGCCTCCTAAGAGTTAAAATCTCTTAGAATTGTAAAAAATCTTTTTGTAAATAAATATTTTATTTTATTTTATTTGTGTTCATAACCTTTAGTTTTAAGTTTTTATATTTCTATTACAATATATTACACAAAACACATGTTTACACTTTTCTATTTTTAATCTTTTAGGTATAAGTTTCCATATTTTTATTATGTCCGTTACGAATTCGGAAAATTTTTTTTTGCCCCCAGGGGTCAGTCTTTTCTTTTGAAACTAAAAAACCCATAAAAAAATAGAAAAATTTTATTTTAAGAAACGTTTATATACTTTTATTTTTTATTAGTAACATGTAAAAATCGAAAAAAATTTCGTTTTAATATTTAGAATAATAAAAATATAATCAGATGGTTTATTTAATATTAAGAATCTTTTAATAATTTTAATTATAGTATTAGTTCTTAAGCATATAATCAACTTGCTTTATTTTTTTTAATTTGATTTTAATCAGAATTAGCCTTAGCTATAATAGTTTGATTAATATTGATTAGCCTGATCAGCTTTTATTGATATTAATTAGCCTCATGCTATATAATCTTTTAATTTTAATTTTCATTTTAATTATAATCAGAATGTTGAAGATTATTTATCTTTAGATTCAATAAATTTGATTTCATTTATAAATTTATTATCAGAAACACATCAAACTTGATTCAAATTTTAAATTTTAAAATTAACGTAATTCTAGTATAATCATAGGTAACTTTAAAAAGAATTTAATACATTTAATTAATTATTTTAATTTAATTTTTGAATCCTGACAATTAATTATTTAATTAATTAATTATTTTAATTTTACTTTAATAAAACGGCGACCTCATTTATTAAATCGAAGTAATAATCATTTCAGACTGTAATGAAAATGTTACGTCCAGCTTTGGCATTACTTCTTTTACCTGCAGTCTTATCCATTCTCCACTAACATTAATGAAGAAACAAGAGTACTGCCAGGTATCATTTTGTATCACTCCAGTGAAGTAAATTTTATCGAAGGATATCTTGACTTGATTGTATCTTTAGAATGCCCATCAGAAATTAAAACCACTATTTATGGAACCATCAAAATGGTAGATACTTTAAAAGATAGATTTTTACCTGCGTTTAATGATAATTTTATTAATATTTCTATAAATTCTCAAAGAGCACATAAATGGGAATTTCAACTCATTAAAATTAGAACTAAAGTAATATCCCTTAAATTAGCTGAAATTAAAAGCTTGCCATGGGTTCACTCACAAACAAGATTCAAAAGAGCTGCTTTCGAATTGGGAGGAGATATACTTAATATTTTATTTGGTACCGCGACTGATAAACAAATTAAATTTTTAAGGAAAAAGATAAATATATTAGGAAACTTTGCGAGTACTTCAAATTTATTAGTTAATGAACTTAAAGAACAATTAAAATCAAATACCCAAACATTATCAGAATTTCAATTTAACCTACAAAAATTAATTGCATTTCAACACAAATCACTAGCAACCAACCACATAATCAACTAGGTAGTATCAAATCATTACTTACATTAGTTGAACATTCAGTTAATAGTATTACAATGTTACATCAATTAGTTATCACTTCATTACAATTAGCTAAAACAAAGATAACTAATGATCAACTTTATTCACCCATCTTTTTGTTACCATATATACTAGAAATGACACAAACTACAAAATTACATCCTATCATACCATTAGAAGCGACAACATATCATTCATTTTTGACATACTCATGGACTATAAAATCAACCACTAATCCATTTGAATTAATTACACTAATTCCATTTATTTCAAATGAGAAATTTATTTCATACAAGTTAATTCCATTCCCAACATTCATTCCATTCAATGAAACGTCCGTTCGAATAATGTATAATACACCAAATAATTACCTTTTCGTTAATTATGGTCAAAGGAAATATACTTATTTGCGAAATTCGGTTCACGATTATTGTCGAAACCTAGGGAAAACAGCAGTTTGCCCTCAATCACAACCTTTTACATCCATTGATGACAAAACATGCTTGCTATCGCTTTTGCTTAACTATACTACTAATTTTTCTTCATGTCCTATCACTATCTTTAAATCAAAAGAACCCTTCACAGTTACACTAGGACATTTCACTATTATATCTTTTGCAGAAAAAATTAGAGCTTCTATATCCTGCGAAAGACCCCATTCCGTACAGCATATAAATAATTTTATTTTTAATATTCCTCACGGTTGTACTTTTACCTCTGCTAATTATCAATTTAAAAATCCCATTCATTTAGAGAAAAATATTTCATTAACTTCATTAATTGCTCAATCCGATAAAGTTTTGTTTAATTTTTTAACTCATGTTGCTTTACCCAACATCTCTTCAGCATTGTTTCCAAAATTTCAAATAATGAAGGAAGTTCAGTGGAATAAAAGACTAGACAACATTAATAATACCATCCACCCATTAACTCCTTATCTTTCTCAAGTCAAATTAATCCCATATATCGGTGGAGGAACATCTAGTATTATTTTATTCATTTTCATCATAGTGATTATTTATTTGACTTGGTCTTATAGAAAAGCATTGTGTGGAAAATGTTTTGAAAGAATTAAATCAAGAACCCCAAGATATTCCATTGCAAAATATACCCATTTCAACAATTTCATTAGAGGTAACCCCAGTTCAAAATTCCCCACAGAATCAAATTGAAATTGGACCCTTGGTACGACCTCCCATAAAATTTAGACAATCATTAATACCCAAACCTCCTATGCCACCACCTATTCCATATAGGCAATCTACTTCTCAAGAGGTGGAATTATATTCTAATATTGCTAATTTGGACTAATAACCTTTCTACATCATTTATTTTGAATTGTATGTTTATAATACTATTAGAATTAAAATCCTTATGAATTTTAATTTTCTGAGGCAGAGTCCTTATTGTAAAATCCTTATTGTAAAATTATTTCACAATATTTGAAACAAAAAACTCAGTTTGTTGATACTTAAAACGTACAATTCAAAAACAAATTTTGCTTCATAATCCATTTCTTAAGTTTCGTTTACATTTCTACCTTTCAACATTTTTGTTTAAATAACTTTTCATTTAATACCTTTTTTATTGTTTGACTCGACATTTCTTTTCATAAAATTGTAAACAGGATGTCGAAATAAGTCTGCAAATCTATTCCTAAATCTAGGAATCAATCTAGATTAAATCTAGATTTATTTCAAGAAATCTATTTTGACGTCACTTCAGGAAAAGAATTGAAGGAGAATGGTGAGGGAATGAGAGGGAGAAACTTTAGGGGTTTAGAGAGAATTAGAGTAGGGGATTAGAGAGAGGGTTTTGGAGAAACCGATTTTTTAAGAAGGATTGGATCATAGGAAAAATCGTTTGTTTGGGCCCGAGACCTGCTAAAGTAACCAGCTAATAAATAGCTCCCTTAAGTAGTGTCATAGAGGCGCGAAAAATTAAATTTTCTTAAAAATTAAAACATATATAAGAATATGCATTCTTTGAATATATTATATAGGATATTTTATATCATATATAATATGCAAAGATGTATATTGTTTTTTTTTTTTTTTTTCTTTTTAATTAAAATATATTAAATATAAAGAAAACAGATTAAATATCAGTGAGATAAACAAAGACGTTTCTCACATAGGATTTTCCATCGTGTGGTTAAAGGTAATAATAAAAGGGATTCCAATAATAATAATAATAATAATAATAATAATAATAATAATAATAATAATAATAATAATAATAATAATAAAATAATCTTGTAAAATATTTAAAGTCTGTTTTACTACTCAATATTTTATTGTTTTAAAAATAAAGAATGTTTGCCATATTTCATGAAATATATTTATTAATTAATATTTGAAATATATATATTGTAATTAATTATTATATTGCAATTAGTTTTTTTTTATTTTAATAAAATATGAATTGTAATATTGGATAATTTTTTTTTATTTATTTTAAATGATTTTTCTGTATTCATGAAATATTTATATTGATATATTTGGAATATTACATTAATTACTAATTAACTAATTAATAAATTACTTAATTACTTAATATTTAGTAAACTCATTATTTAAAGAACATTTAATTTATAATGTGTTTTCCATTGTTTTATACAGGTTTTTTTGGGACCAGTTTTTATTATGCAATAATAAAACTCTTTACGAATTGGTGCGTTATTAAATTCCTCCATTGTGGCCAATTGAGAAAGAAGAATCTCGAATAATTAGAGGGCCACAATTGGCTTCGCTTGCGTCGGATATTGGAAGGTGTAATCTTCTCATCATTCAAAGTGGTTACTGTGTCTTGGATGAGAGATTATATACTCTCTCTCTCTCTCTCATGCTGTATATTGAAAAATATTACGGCGATTAATTAAGAGCAAACCCGAAGGTAAGCGAGAATGTATTAGAATTTTAAATCAAGCTGTTCTAAACGTTTCATCCGATTGTAAATATATATATATATATATATATATATATATATATATATATATATATATATATATATATATATATATATATATATATATATATATATATATATATATATATATATATATATATTGGAACATTCATTTTTATAAAAAAAATTTCATAATGCATAATTTTTAAATTGTAAAATAGATGTATATTATCGATACATATGGTATTTTATAGTATATTTTTATCATGATTATGCATTATCTATTTTAGATAACTCGTATTTATTTACAATGTAAACCTTTTGTTTTCATCTCGTTCCTAAACATTTAACGATTGAATGTCTACAAGGGAATAAACAAAATCCTGAAAAATGCTAAAGCGGGAGTTAATTTTTTTTGAGCAATTGTACA
>JABUQX010115577.1:0-14351 GCA_015478945.1 Trachelipus rathkii | reverse complement strand
TGAAAATAATTCTTTAATACACCTACGAGAATGGATAAGTTCAACAAAGATGAGCATTAATAAACCTTAACAAGCATAAGAACTAAGAAATAAGTACAACATGGCAACTAACCATACCTCGCGTATGAATAACAGCTAACCATCTGAAAAAGCCCCACATCAAAGGTAAATAGCAACATCATCAGACTCAATCCCACGGGGCGGCATACCACACAACAAGCCGTAATTGCATCAAACAACGATCCCTAATCAAATACAAGTTCTATTTAAATATACCAGCAATCTTGAACTAGAAATTGACACTATCTTCATCAACCACCCACGTGTCCACTCGTTTATATACCGGATAACCTTATAACATCATCAGTTGACCTATGAATATATCGTAGACATTAGCAAAATCTAGGGCAAACCATCCATCAAAAAACTTAACCTAGACTCACGCTAACACAATCATCCGTCAGTTAACACAGGTAAAATCTTACAAACACTCCTCAATTTCTCAGTGAATGAAGAGAAAGAAGAAGAAAGCGAAGAGAAGAAATAGAAGAACAACAGAGAAAGAAGAAGAAGAAGTAAGAGAAAGAGAAGAAATAGATATAAACTGCAAGACAAGAAGAAGAATAGGTGGAAAGAAAGAGCAAAGGATAGAAATAAAGAAGTAAGAAGAAAGAAGCAACGCAAGAATTGAAACAGTAAGAAGAAGAAGAAGAAGAAGAAGCGAAGAAGAAGAAGAAGATGAAGATGAAGAAGAAGGAAGAAAAGAAGAAGAAGAAGAAGGCAAGAAGAAGAAGAAAAGATATATGAAGAAGAAGAAGAAGACGAGAAGTAAGAAGATAGTGAAGAAGGTCGAAAGATAGAAGAAGAAGTATATAAGAAGAACAGCAAGAAGAAAGAAGACAGAAGGAAGAAGAAGAAGAGGTAAGAAGAAAGAAGAAGGAATAAGAAAAAAAACCGATTTATGCTAAGGGGAGGATGAGAGTACCGACGAAACAAAAAGAGCAAGACTAAGAGTGACAAATGAATAGATGTCGAAATTAAATATACGACAGTGTTCCACGAAAAAAACTCGCGATGAGCAAGATTTTGACACAAATAAGCAAATAAAAAGGAGTATTAGAAGTTCGTCCCTCTGATGACAGGACAGAAAAACATGAGTTGAACTTAGAAAGTGAATACAAAAAAAATATGGATGTGACTAACGATACTTGAGGAGGAGGTAGGAGGTATTTTAGCCTAATTTTTGAAGTGGAGAAAAGGTATTAGAAGCAAAAGTAA
Organism: Trachelipus rathkii; assembly: GCA_015478945.1. Lineage (NCBI taxonomy): Eukaryota > Metazoa > Arthropoda > Malacostraca > Isopoda > Trachelipodidae > Trachelipus > Trachelipus rathkii. Next base: position 13,073 of record JABUQX010115577.1, on the reverse strand, counting down.
AGGAGAGTTGGAAAGCTGGGTTGAAAATGAGGCGTACGAGGCAGTAAATTAAGTAAGTCAAAAACTTTTAACCACCAGATGGATAGTGACATAAAAAATGAAAGAAGGAAGAAGGTTTTGTAAGGCAAGGTTAGAAGTGAGACTTTTCTAAGAAAAAGATGGAGAATATTCTGCAGACGCACCCACATGTTCTACTGAAACTTTAAAACTATGTATAGAGAATATTCAAAAATATACGAGAGTTGGTGTAAAACAATAGTATATTAAGACAGCATATCTACAAGGAGATAAACTTGAAAGAACACTTTATATTTCACTTCCGAAAGAAGCAAGAACAGACGAAATATGGAAGTTAAAGAAGGTAATTTATGGATTGAAAGATGCAGCTAAGGTTTGGTATAATAAAGTGGTACAAGGTGGTAATGAAAAAAGTAAGAAGAGAGAAATGTTCATTAGATTCAACAATATTTAGTTGGAAGAGAAATAATGAACTAATAGGAGTAATGTGTACCCACTTGGACGATTTATTCTATGGAGGAAATGACATATTCGAAGAAGTCATACGGGGCTAAATTAAGAAAAAAATTAAAAACTACGAACAGTAAGAGCAAGGATTATTAAATTACGCATAGGAGATTGAAGTTCGAAACTCAAGAAGAAGGATGGTTTATGGATGAGTAAGCGAAAATTATAATAAAACAGTGCAAAACAGGTGATGAGAATCTATCGGACTACCTATTGGACATAAATCGATATCGAGGGTAAGATTTAAATCTAATGAAGATAAATCTTAACACATACAGTATGCTTATCTTCTCGAATTTCAGTATCTAGGATAGTCTTACATTGTACCTTCCTATCTATTCTATCTCATCTATCTATCGGTGTTCAGACATCATGGAGAAACACTGGCAACATTTGTCTCTTTAGTTTCGAATGCGTAGACATATGGCTAATAGCCAAAGTCCACACATAAAGATTCGAGAGCCTCATATGGTTGCTACTTCTATCCTATACTATTCTATCTATCTATCTATCTATCTTATCATGGATATTGAAAGCAATGATAGTAAGTTAACACTAGGAATAATAAGAAAGGAGAAATTAAAGAAAATAATGGTCAGTAAAGAGTTTAATCATATGCGAGGTTAAAGATCATTAAGGTACTGAAGTTGTTACCAGACAGACCGTACTCTATGCGTAGTAACATTTCGTACAAAGAAGCATACATCACAAATTCGTGATATATTATAATTCGAGTATATAAGGTATGAATGTAAGACAATGTAATGCAAAAAGATGTCCGGATATTTTGGTGAATATTCCCTTAAAACGTATAGCCAAAAGCTTTAAATTCTTGAGCGGTGCTCAGCGGACTTCCCAACTCTCGGCTAACCAGTTAACTACATTTACGCAAACCAACAGGAAAATCACACAGTTACAGCATTACACGACTATTGAAGACAGGCTGAAAATCACACTACTTTATACTTAGAAAGAAATTTACAAAGGCGAAAATGTTCTATAGCGATTAACAACTGAACACAAACACATTGACGCGAGAACAAAACACACAGACTCAATTCATCTTCACCCTTCAGGGCCTTCCCTCCGTCTCTTGACCTGTGTACTGTAAAAGACTCGAGAGAGAGACACCGCTCCGTTATCTAAAGACCAAACTAATAGAAATGACAAGAAAGATAATAATCTTCTCAATAGACATCGGAATTCAAAGATACATCACATGTCCCACATGACTAATGGTAGTCTCTACTCACCCTCCTCTCACACACTCCAACCCTCTTGCGCTTGCTCACCGAAAATAACTACGGCATCTATCAACCCCTCTCTCTTCCACCACGTCCCCTCTCTGTGCAGTAGCCGACAATACATGATGTTACTTTAGTACTTTGGCATGCGCAGATGGTCAGCTCTCGCTCACTCTCGAGTGCCTACGCGCCGTAAGCACAACTGAGAAGCCTCTAAGACTCGAGACTCAGAAGATGAGAGAACGTAGAGAAATTGTTTAGTTCATTACATCCATCTACCTAAACACCTATCTCATCATCGCTATATTTTCTCTAACTCTCTATCATCTCTACAAGAACACCGCGGACACCAACCATTGATACAGCTCGACTTTGAAGACGTCATCTATTTTCTTCCTCATTCCACAAATCGGAGGAATGTCATCGGGCCCTCTGAAGCACGATCCTCGTCGACTTATTGCTTTATAATCTTACTTATCTGACTCCTTATACCATTTTTAACTTTCCTATTAGTTTTTAATTTTTTTACAATTCCTTTCCACGTAAGGCTAGAACTTTAAATTGTTTACTACTCACATTTAGTCTATTTCCCGATTCTAAGTTATTTAATAGGCTTCTGTTCGTGGCCTCTCTTTGTATATTACGTTATCTTTATTAACATCACTACTACCACTGATCTTCAGTCTGCTCAAGTAATTTTAGTTCACGCTAAGCTATTTCTCTTATGTTGCGAGTTGTTGTTGCTTCGGTATCAGTGACCATATTTACTATATATATTCTATAACTATTTTAATATACTATATTATATATATATATATATATATATATATATATCATACTATCTATATATATTATACTATATATATATATAGTATATATATAACTATTATATTATATATATATATAGTATACTTATATATATATATTATGGTCGGAACATTCAAGAAGAACTTTCTTTTGCAAAGTTCCTAGGGCGACAGGCGCTATAGCATACCCGGCCCTTTACGTTTCTTGCCTTTCGAATAATTTTTGACCTACATCGAAAACTTTTCGCAACATAGATAACACTCGCATTTCAGGAGGAGCTCGCTTGCTCACAGTGAGAATCGCATCTTTTAGCTATCCCATAATGGAAACGATAGCAAGGCTGTTCCATGAGTGTGTTGCAAAACCCTCTCCTACCTGCAGATACTCTAACTACCTCTCCTAAGCGCTCTTACGACCAGCAGTGTTCTCTCCGAAATACCCAATTGCAGCCCAACAAGACAAAGCCATTTAGCTTATTTCCTCATAAGCTTTGCTCCCTTCCCAACGATCAGTAGCTCTCCGACGGCTCCTAAAGCGCGAAAGTATATAGATTGCTGGCCCCAACTGGACAGTGCAAGTCCTCACCTGGGAGATTACGTCTGTACGAATGTAGATACTTCGTAGACTCATGGAATCGATATATATATATATATATTCTCTACCATAATACCTATATATATACTTATATAATATATATATATTACTATACTGACTTCTATCATATCTATATATAATATATATCTATACATATATATTATGCTTACATAGGGCTATATATGTACTCATTCATATTCATATAGTATTATATATATATATATATATAATCTATTATTAACACTTTTCTCACCACACAATGAAAGTCGTTTTTAAAGGAAAGTGACAGTCTATAAACATTGACAAGAAGAAACAAAGGAGAAAGATGTGGACCAGAACACCGCACACAAGTCCAAAGTGTACGTAGACACAAGATTTGAATTAGGATTGGTCGCTACTATTATAGATAGGAAAGCAGATGATTACATATCTAGAATTTCCCATCAATACAGTGGGGGACAAGGCACAAAAAAAACAGAGGTTAGGACTGGAAAGAGGACGATACCCCACACACGAGTAAGCCTGAAGTTGCTAATTTCCACACAAACAATTGGTGCTGAAAGACAAACTTCTGCAAACCCTTTAAGTAAGACAATATCTGAGTTTCGCAAAACATTTTATTCACTTATGTTCTGAGACTAAGAATGTTTTTTCGCTGTCACTTGATGAAGTTTGTCTAATCAGTCGAAAGAGATATGGAAATTATGGCGATCGTGTTCAGTATCTTAAGATCGAGAGAGACATGCAGAGTTCATCCTGCAGTTTTTAAGGGAATTTTGATTTTGGATTAGGTATTGGAGGGAAAATTCATAGCTTTAAAGTTTACATACTTTCTTTTTTTTTTTATCTATTTTTCACATTCTCATTACTGATCTCACTCCATACTCAAAACATCATATCGTCAACACTTCGGGCCTTTCTCGCGCTTCTCGCTCTTCTTCTACAACTCATACGCCTTCATCTCAGTGTTTTGTCCTCTCTCAGTGTCTTTCAATCGCTTCTGTCTTCTCTCATTCTTTTCCATTCTCTGCATCATGCATCTTCTACCTCATGTCGCTTTTGCTGGTCATCTTACGTCTCTCATACACCTATAAACCCTTTGTGTCTGACAGTGATCGTATACCCTTCTCTCTTGACTCTCTCATACTATAAACGAACCCTCCGTTGCTCATTATTCTCTCCAACTCCAACTTTACTCTGTGTTTGGCGATTTATTCTCTATCTCCATCTTCTCTCTCTATAAACATGTCATACCCAAACCCAACTCAGTAACATTTATATTCTCGATAACTGATAATATACAAGTCTTCTAACTTTCAATGCTTTTTTTGCTCACGTATACATCTCTCTTTTTTCCTTGTTCATTTCTCGCTTCTCACTTTTTATTCAGATTATTCCATTAAATAGAAAAAATGGAAGAGCCACTTTCGCCCGAATCTTCAGAATAAATCCAATTTAGCTCACGTACTATCATAAGCTTATAGTTTTTTGCTATACTTTAACTGCCAACCCAGCATATACCCAATGAGAGCCAATCAAAGTGAGATTTGAGTAGACGATCTTTTCAAATCACGCAAATTATAGTTTTGTTCTTTGTTGGTCTTTGTTTTTATAAACTTTAGCCTACGGTGTACGAGGACACAATTGCCTAGGAGATCCGTTAAGTTATAATTACACAACGTGTGTATATATAGTCTCATATCTCTACTCCTCCATCATAGTTCTCAATGCTCCTCTTGTGAAAATTTTAGATATTTTATATGAGGACAGATTACAAGCAATTTTAGATGTTGCCTATCTACTTTCCTCGTGTTTCAGTTTCTATTTTAATGTAGATTGTTGACCAAATGAATATAAATGTGTGATTTTTTTTTGCAAAGTAATCCCAAAAGTTACACGTCACATTTTCGATTTCTAATCATATAATAGTCAAACGAGTCGCTGATTCAGTGATAATAATAGTAACAGCGACAGTATCCTTTATAATATATATTAGAATTATATAAGGAATTTTTATTATTACTATTTATTATTTTATATTATTTATTTTATATATATACTATTATTTAATTTAATATAATTATCATTAATTTATTAATATAATTTAATTATTATTATTATATTATATTTAATATATTAATTATAATCATTTATATCTATATTATTTAATTTTTAATATATTTAATCAATTATTATATATATATTATATATATTTATTATTATTAATTATATTATATTTATTATTATTATTATTAATTATTATTTAATTATTATTAATTATTATTAATATATAATATTATTTATTATATTATTACTATTTATATATTTTATTTAATTTATTATATTATTAATATTTTATATTTTATTAATATTATAATTTATAATTAAATTTGTATATTATCCATATATATAATATTTATATTAATTTATAATTAATTATTATATTATTATTATTATCTATTAATTATTATATACGGATATATACAAATGTGACATTTGAATAATCAACACGGAATAATGTTTCACACTTTCAAACATAATATTCCCAGTAGCTTATGCGAATTATTAATCTATCCGGACTAATTATTAGAAGAGCGATTCAATAAGAACACTCCTATGAACTGATAAGCCGTAACTTTACTCATTCTTCTCTCAATCCACAATACATCAGAACCTTTAAACAATCAATCATCTAAATACTTTCGGCTATCTATATAATATAATTACTCACATATATATTAAATCATTAAATTGTGAACTACTGTACATTAGTTTACTAACTGATAACATCTTTTCTGATAAATGAACATTTAAAATACATACGGTAGTTATATCCGATCCCAGATATACTGAAACACGATCATTTTCCGATCTAACAAACGAGGGTATATAACAAAGGTGTGGCATTTCGCGTTAAAGCGTTAGTCCGTTAATTTAACTCGCGTTAAGTTTTTCGTTTAACATCGGTCAGTTTCACTTTAACTGCTTTCGTTTACTCATTTAATCAGAATGACAAGTACGTATTACATCCATGGAACCAGTAATATCTTTCCACTGTCAACATCAACCACAATAGAGGCACTAGCAAACTCGGCGTAAATATAAAATACGAATCAACTAATGTAAATGGAGCTCTATCGACCCGCCCAGATAACGGATACTCATATCACTCTAAAACGGAAGCAGAGATGTTCATCTATGAGAGATGCCCTGTTTACAAGACATCATACTCACACAGTAATAACCCGACTTTTCTCTAACTGCTTAAATAAAATTTTCCACGAATAATTGCGGGAGATTCTATCCATAACATCCCATGAGTTCTATTCCCAGTGTACCAACGAGAAGCCTTATATACTCCATTAATCAGCGAGGCAGAATCTTCTCTCTTCATATACTTAAAAATTGTTATCATAATTTTGGTTTCGGCAATACTCTTACCATTACGTTTCTTTCTAACTATGTGGATTTAACATTCTCCCAAGTTTAAAGAGGAGATAAGTAATGAATGCATTCAGAAAGAGTAAACTTTTTCTTCTTCCAAAATTTGGGCAACCTTGGCGCGGTTTTTATACGTACCTTCTCCTAGTGAAAATTTATCCCAATAAACGGGGCCCGGTACGTTTTGTAACTTACCTTTCTCTAGTGAAATTATATCCCAATAAAAGTATCTCCAATAATCCCAACTTGATTAATATTAGCTCTCTATTTTATCTATAACTACAAAGCTGTGTGATTTTAATATTTTTTTGTCAGGGTTATAGTGTTTAAATTACTTTCGAATTTTATTATAAAACAAAAGACGGTAGGCCAATATTCGCAAGAATCCAAACGTTTTCAAAAGAGTTTAACCCATAAAAAAATATGAAAGAAACTAACAATTTTAAAATAGTAATGTGTTGATAAACATTTTCCTGTTGTTATTTGATTTTTTCAACTCTCTTCATTAATGTTTAAGCGACTTTCCGACTTCTATAGTCCAGATCACAGCAGCCTGCATCCTGCTAAAAATTAAAAAATTATAAAGAACACTTAATAGACACAGATTGAGTCAGGATAATTGCAAGACATAGTTTATTGCTTACGCACATAGCTTACATCTATTCAAATAGTGTTAATTTTTAGGAGGAAAATTTATATATATTCACATTAAAATGTAATTCGTAAGTGGAGACTCGATTAATATGTGCTCTCAACCTAGGTGCAACACAATTCTTAGAGATACCACGATATATACTGACGAACAATATAATTCTCTATAGTGGGTTGAATCCAGCTTATACTCACACATTTTAGTAGTATATAAGCTTATCGTGGTAGCGATTCTTATTGAACCTCCGGGATATATTACAATGTCTCTACATTTCTCACTTACCGGTACTGTCACGGCAGATGTGTATTGTGACGCACCCCCCCCTAATCTGGGGTGATGTGTCGGAGAGAGAGAAAGAAATTTAATGTAAACTAAGAAAATAGAAAAAAATATTGTATTTCTGTATGCAAAGAAGGTTTGACATATATATGATAAACTCCAGCAAAGATTTTCCGAGTTTTATTTGCTAATTCGTTCTCTTCTTCTACCAAACTTAATAATAATACTACGTAGATTATTGCGGAAGTTAATATTAATGAGCATAATAAATAGTTTTACTCACTAACTAAAAAAGCACGACGTGAGTTCATTTTATTTAAACACCGTAATATGTATAATTTCCTTCTATCATTCATCATATTTATAATTTCATATAAGTATAACGTTGTATATCATAGTTACTACTGTCATATTTCTAATAATATTGAGATAGTTGCAAGTAGGGTAATATGCTATATCAAGATTAAAAACCTCTATACTAACACAAACGCTAATAAATATTATGTATCAAATTAGTGGATTGTATATATATAGACCTTATTACTATGATCTCCAAATATTAGTATATAGAAGATATCTATATAATCTAATAGTAACTCACTTTATTAAAAATATAGTTATATTACAATAGATTAGTAACTATGATTACACTAAGTACTAGAAGTATCATAGTATCAGTATCACGGTTATGAAGACTACATATTATCAGCATCATAATATATATTAATTAACTTATTCATTCATTTAAAATTCTAATTCAAAGATTTAAGCCTGTAATATACCTCAACTTATCATTATACATGATACTAAAGTCTAATATTTTAAGGCTATATTAAGTCGTATAAAAGTAGGTATATATGACGATACATATGTATAGTAAGATAAGTGATACTTATCATACGTTGTATATATATGATAATATAATTTCATATATTACACTGTACCTAGTATGAGTATATTACAAGGTATTACTTATATATATATTATAAAGCACCCTTATCCGAATATTGTCGACAAGATTACATAAGTAAATGTAAACTAATTATAGTGTAATATTATTAAATCAACTATAACCCTCTTTATATTGTATATTTTTATCATATAAGTTTGTACAATCGGTTGCAACATTTATGTATCACATATACATATAATAATCTCCATCATATTTATATACTTTTCTTAGTTATATAGCTATTTATAAATATAGTAATAAATTTCCTACTATAGTTTTTACACATCACGATAATAAGTACTTGGGCATTTCATTTTTAAAATTGATTTGAGTAGGCACATGAAGTGATAAATTATATATAATATATACTCATTATTCAGTGTTATCTCAACTCTATTAACTTAATTTTTTCATTTTTTTTTTTTTTTTTTTTTTTTATTTGAAAAAAAGCGGAAAGTTCCTATATATACTATATATATTATCATATATATATATATTAGTATACTCATTGATAAGTACTTCACATAATATAATATGCTATGACATTTTAGCTCAATTTCCCAAATGCGCCGCTATTATACTTAGTTTATATACTATGTATATAAGTAAATTAAAATATAGCACTATTATTTTCTATAAACATATGCGTAGCATAAGTCCACTACTCCTAATATACAGGTTTTCTCAGACTGATTAGTGTACCCGGCAACAGTATATAATATATATAACATACTGTAAGCTAAGTATATATAGATAAGTATACTTTATCACTTTTATAATTTATTATTATATTATATAACAGAGTGCAAATAACATTCCTGGATATTATATTATATTTGACTCTGGTAACTGGTACAACAATTCTATTCTACCTCACATCCTCACATACAGATGTATATATATATACTACATATACATACTATATATACTTATATACAATAATATATATAATTATATTAACATAATATATATATATATATAAATATATATTACTATATACTATAAGAACGAGTCTTTTACTGATATTGAACGAGACAGATATCGCCATTAATCGGCCCGTAAAATTCATAAGTATTTCATTATACTGACTATCTCATGCTATTTTTAATCTTATAAATAGTATGACATGTCATTATCATCTTATCTATTAGATAAATCATTTATTAATAATAAACCACTACATTTGCTTGCAAAAAATATGAGGTAATTGTATTTAGCAATTCTATAATTAATATATATAGTATTACTAGTAAAACAATAGAAATGGACAGATTCTGTTATATCTATATATTAACTTTATACAAGTATCACAGATAAGTTTAGTAGTGATACCAGCTTGGTAATACATGACACCTCAGATTAGTATTAAGAGTCATCCAAATGTAGTATGATTGAATAATAGACATAATATCATAACCGTAATAACTAAAGATATACGAGAATGTCAATGATATTAAGATCATAGGTGATATATAATTGATATTATCTATATATATTAAATATATTAATAGTAATAATTCATATCTTTAATAGTTGAAGAATGAATGAAAGGCCAAAGTGGATGGATTTTATCATAACCAGAAATAAGTTTACAGAAGATGAAATCGAAATGATACTCGCACTCTTCAAGCGCTAGTGTGCGGCAATCGCCAGGGATTTATGAGCTCACCAAAATTATATCTCGTCGTTACTATATAAAAAATGCACATCTATAGAGCCCACATAAGACGATGTCATTGCCGAATGATTCTGTCACAACCAATAAAATATTGAATAACGATTTTCAAGCGTAGTTTTTCATAATAAATATAAAAGCTCCCGGTTTGCTCATCCCATAATTGCTGAAGTGAACAAACTAATGTTGGGTGATGTAAAATAGAGGGAAGAGTAAAATGAGATATGATTTTTGAACATACAGAGTGTGTGTACTAAGCTATCTATGAAAGAGGTTCTTCAAAAAGAAAAGATGCTGTGGACAATTTATATAAGTGGATAAGCGGCAAAAAGTAAAAATCTGAATTGAACTAAAAAGTGCATTAGGTAGGGAGGAAAGACAATTTCAGGTAAATGCCATGAAACAGTTGTGAGGTTAATGAGAAAGGTCCACGGCAATTGCTGACTAACTGGTACGAACAATTCTTTACAAAGAGACGAGGGGAATATAGAGGAGAGCTCTTACGGGAAGAAGCGCCATGAGAGAATGGGTTATAAAATACATAATTCTGTGGTAGAATAATACTGGGTATGCGAATACTCTGGAGCTTAAGAAATTCGCATAATATCCGATGGTGCTTTAACTTATAAATAATGATGATAATATGAATACGTAAATTTAGTTTACGAGCTGGATGGAAAAATACACGAACTATTAGCTGTTGGATATAATAAATAGATAAACACGGATCTCTTCGTACCGATTATAACTTATGCACACACACATTAATTCAACTGAAATGTATATATATAGAAGATATATAGGCAGGTGACAGTAGTGAATGTATCTTAAGTCAAAGGTAGATATTCGTACAGTAATTCTCAAGATATGCAAATATGCGTCATATTTTTATTAAATTAATGGCCCTGTGTTTTCAGTACTTAGTATCAAGTGGAGTCGTCATTGTCTTGATATTGTGATTAATAGACAACATGATATCTGTTCTTTTGCCCTCGGTTCCAATGTGTATAGAGCTGGTGTGTTACATTGTTTTTTATTCGGTTATTATGTTTACGTGTGTGCTTCTGTGAACATACAGTCCAATCTATCCGAGCTCTTTAAGAGATGGTCAGCGAGACTACGCAGGTGAGATAGAGTAGTGAGGGACGAATTCCCCCATCGTCCCCGTAGGCGAGGAAACCGACTCTATGCCAATCGTTCTGTTTACCCATGGGACATTTCCTTCTAGTTCAAAAAGAAATAAAAATCAATCGCTTGTGCGCACCTGTTGCTTGCTCACTCGGAGCACGGCACGATATTCACGTATGTCAGAAATACCCCTGGGGTAATATCATACAAGTTTTTCCAAACATTTTTCACTCTTTATATAATTATAAACATTATAATTTAATGTTTTTGGTTACTTTTTTATATTTTAATATTTTTGTTTTTTATTAGGTTTTTTTTTTACTCCTCATGTAGCTAATATATAGATTTTAATTTTGAAGAAGAAAAAGGTGAGTGAGATTTTCTTTTGTATTCCTGATTTTAGGGTAACCGAGCCACGAGAGACTCAAGGATGGATGTGAGCGACAAGATAAACACTCCCGCGCGCTGTCTGCTCGCACACTCACTAGATACGATGCAGTTAGAAACCCACAAACTCAGCTCGTTTGCTTCTGTTATTTGACCCGCCAAATGGACATCTTCTTAGCTTAAAAAAGAAATAAAAAAAATCAACATCTCCCACCTGCGGCCACCTCGGCTCGGTAGTAGATGAAAACTGAATCAACTGTGCCACTCTCGAGCTGGCGCCTTAATGCACTTCCATTGCACATGGCCAAACGAACGAGAGGCGGCGTAAGAGCACCAAATAAGAATTAGTGTTTACCAGCTCGACCTGAAGAAAAAGCGGTGGGATCGGTGTGACTTTTGGCTGGTAAGTTGAGTTTGTCAGGAATGATAATTAAAAAGCGCCGGCCCCCTCTTTCGCTATTTTATTGATTTCCTGTTTTAACACCATACAAGGGGTTTTTCAAACATTCGTCTTATTAGAACGAATTAGGAAATATATGTTCTCTACACGAGCACGATAAGAGCAATTATTTACCTCGTTTCACTTTCGATGTGTAAAATACCTTCCATAGTATTGACGAGCGGTCGAATGAGTACCTCTTTTTATATTAAGGTGGTAAGCATGAGGAATAAGGTATCACTAATTCTTCACACGTCTGAGAAGAATATAAAATGTCGTTATCCTGATGAGTGAAAGTATAATAATTATAATCTGACTGAACTACAAAGACATCAATGTTATATTAAATAATATTAGATCCCCACAACTGAAATATTATCTCAAGTTTTTGATATTAAGGCTGCCAACAGGGATATGTTAGTGTCGTTCAGCGTATGTGATTTTAAAAAAACTTCTGCATGCTATGTTTGGAACTGTATCTTAAATGATACATGCTTGTGTAACCGGATATATTAATTCACTTGCTCGGTTTCGGATACTAAGTGCACAAGGATCGTAGGCGTGCCGAGGAAACTCTCTTGTTGAGGGTAGTTGCTTTCTGATGGAGAAAGCGGATTTTCCTCGATCTCCTCCATTTCCTTTTTAATATATTTTGGCTATATTGAGTATTAATTTGACGTGTAGAACGAAACAATTAAATATAATAAGGTTAGTACAGTATATAAGTCAAAAGATTTATATTATATAGTTTCATCTGAATCCATATCATATGGTGTGATAGAGGGTATATCATATAGACTAAAAAGTCATTACCCTCTATAGTGATTATATAAGTAGCACATATGAAGTAGGCGAAGGAGGAGAGACAGAAGCGCATTGTACAACCTGAAGGATTGAGAAAATTTAATGAAGAAGTAAAATATAAATATAATCCCCCCCCCCCTTCAGCC
>JABUQX010115576.1:30000-35000 GCA_015478945.1 Trachelipus rathkii | reverse complement strand
TTATTTGTTTTGTTTCTTTAAACAGTTTCTTTTTACTAAAATTTTACGCTTTTCATATTTATAAACTTAAGAATTGGTGTTTTTTACATACCCTAAAACTGTAAATCAGTAAATCAAACCACCACACTCCCCATCCTACCCAAATGCTGGATAATTTATACCATTACATAGTATATTTTAACAAATTTTTATCAATAACCTTGTCTAATTATCATACTGATCAATGAATATATGCATAATTAAACAAAGATCCATAACTTAACTAAAGTAAAGTAGACTAACATTGAAGTGCAGAATGGAACTACTTACACGTTTTCTAACATGTCACGATATTTTACATTAACATAGTAATATTAACAAAAATTTTATCATAACCTTGTCTAAATATCATACTGATCATTGAATATATATGCTAACGTAACAAAGTTTCACATCAATAAAAGCAAACATAGCATCAATTGAACTACGAATATAACGTACATTCAACAAACCTAACACATCTTAAAACATGAATAAACAGGTAAACATTAACAAACTTCCCATACTTAACCAGACACGTAAGTAACTAACATTGAGCGCTGAACGTAACCTACTTACACTTTTTTCTTAACATATCACTGAGGTTTTACATTAACATAGTAACATTTAAAAAAAATTTATCACAACCTTGTGTAAGTATCTACTGATCAATGAATTTATGCTAACGTAACAAAGTTTTCATATTAATAAGCAATACATAAGGATCAATATGAACACGGAAACTAATGTACACGTCAACAATCCTAAACATCTTATACATCGATAAACAGTCAACATTATTAACAAAGTCAATACTTAACAACTGTAACGCAACTAACATTTGCATACAATACGTAACTTATTCACACTTCTTTCAAACATATCTCTAACATATCTTTGTTATTTTTACCTTAACATAGTAATAATTTATCATCACGTACCTAGATTATCATCCTGATCAACGAATATATGCCAACGTAAAAAGTTTTTGCCTTAAACAAAAGCTAACATATCATAGTCTATACAAAATGAATATAACAACACACCGAAAACCTAACATAACCTTACACAAATAGACATCAGCTAACATTAGCAAAGTTATGTACATTAAACGAGTGAAAGTACTGCAAAACATTTAGACGTTGCCATTCAACATCTATTTTTTTTTCTTTTTGTTTTAAAACTTTTATTTATTTTGTTTTTAACTTTATTTCATTAATTTTTGTTTTAAAAAACTTTTAGCTATTTGTAAATTTATTTCTTTAAAACTTTTTAGTTTTGTTTTGTTTTTTTTTTTAAACTTTTAATTTTTAACTTTATTTCTTTAAAACTTTTTGTTTTTACTAAAAATTTATTCTTTTTTATGTTTATAACGTAAAAAAAAAATTGTGTTTTTACATACCCTAAAACGGTAAATCATTGAATCAGTCAATCAAACCACCCCTACCCGTCCCAACCCTGATCTATAGGGGTATTGATCTATTGATCTGTTGACTCCAGTCATATTTCGAGTATCATTTTGGAATAAAATAGCATAATAATATGTTTGTTTTTGATACTATTCCTCGAATATATCTGGACGTAAAAAAATTCAAACATCAATAGAGCTAACATAACAACATAACCTGATGCAAGAATATATCACTGTAAAAATCATCAAAAAGCCTAACAACCTTTAAATACACTAAACAGTCACATTAACAAAGTACCAATACTTAAACAACAAGACAGATAACCAAAACGTTTGCATACAAAAAACGTACCTATTCCCCTTTTCAAACATATCTCTAACATATCACTGTTATTTTACATTTAAAATAGTAACCATTTAACAAAAAATTTATGCATAACCTAACCTAATATCATCACTGGACCAATTGAAAATATGCAACTATAACAAAGTTTTCGCATCAATAAAGCTAACACTAGTCATAACTGACACTAAGAATATAATGTATAGAGCCAAAACCTAACATACCTTATGTACGAATAAACAGTCAACATTAACAAAGTACCATACTTAACAACAAGGAAAGTAACTATCGCAGCATACAGAACGTACTCAGTTCACCCTTTTTTAAACATATCTCTAACGATTCACTGTTATTTTTAACACTAACATAGTAACATTTTAAAATTTATCATTACTAACATAATTATCATACCTGACCAACGAACAATACGCTAATTGTGAACAAAGATTTCACATCAATAAAGCTTACATATATATCTGTCCTAAAAATATAAGGTGCACAGCAACCACTAACACATCTTTAAACCACGAATAACAGTTAACTATTACAAGTTTCATACTTAACAACCAGTAAAGTAACTAACCTGCATGGCAGAACGTACCCCTCTTCATTACTTTTCAACATATCTCTGACATATCCCTGGTATTTTACATTTAACATAGTAACATTTAACAAATATTTATCATAACCTTCAATTATCCTAAAGGTCTACGAATATATGCTGACGTAACGAAAGTTTTCCTCAATAAACTAACGATATTCATAGACTGAACTAAGATTATAACGGTCAGAATGACAAAACTAACATACCTCCCGCTTCGAACTAAAATTGCTAACATATAAAAAGTTCATAACTTAACAGCAGTCAAAGTAACTACATTGCATACGAAATGAACAGGTTAAGCTGATGAGTTAAATATTCATTTACCATATCAGATAAGAGTGTATTGTTTATTTATTTTTAATTTTCATTTCTTTAAGACTCTTTGTTTTTTAAAAAACTTTTATTTTTTTTTATTTCCTTTTAAACTTTTTTGTTTTTTAAAAAAAAAGTTTTATTTATTTATAAATTTCATTTCATCAGAAGCTGTTTGATATTTCAGAATCTGGTCAAATTTTTATTTTATTTTCTTTAAAACTTTTTGTTTTTTACTAAAAAATTTTTATTCTTTTATGTTTATAACATAAAAAAAATTTACATTTTACATACACCAAAGCTGTAAAACAGTAAATCAGTAAATCAAACCCCCACCCTATCAACCCCACCCTCGCAATGATCTATTGATCTATTGATTCAAAGTCACAATCGAGTAGTTTTTGAATAAACACAAACATAGAAAAGCTAGTTCTTTATACACTGACCAAGGTTTATACACCTATGTAACAAAATTTTCACACGCTATGGCATAGTTTATATTGCAAAAGACGGAGAAATACCGCGCACTACAACCAGAACTAACATACCTTATGCATGAAAATATGAACCTGTCACATTAACAAAGATTCCACACTTAACAAGCAGTAAAATAACTTAACTTAGGCAATACACTAAACGTAATATTCACTTCATTATCAACCATATCGCCAAATGGTAATGATATTTTACATTATTTCACATTAATTAAAAAGCTAACATAGCATCACCTGAGCTAAAGAATATGATGTACAACGGCAAACCTAACCACATCTTATGTACGAATAAACCTGTTAACATTAACAAAGTTCCAACTTGTTTCACTAAAGTTATCAGATACAATTCGAGAATTTGTTCAAACTCCTCCCTTTCGAAAAATTACGCAATACCTATGATTCTGGTCAGGTTCGTTTTCGAAACATTATGCAATACCTTATTTGATTTTGGTTTTGTTACAAAGTATTCACAACTTAATTCAACATAAAGTAACTAATAACATACCCAAAAAAATGCGTAACCTATTCTACTTTCTCAGCATATCTTACATAGACAATGTCTATTTTACATTAACATGGTAATATTTAAGCAGAAAATTATCAATGGCATGGCTAATTATGCTTACTGATCAAACGGAATATACGCTAACGTAATAAAATTTTCACATCAATAAAGCTACCTAGGATAACCCGCAACTAAGAAATAATATACAACGACAAACCTAACACAACTTACCTATGAATAAACTGTCAACATAACAAGTTCCACACTTAACACCAGCATCGTGAAGATATCAACACAAGCGTAGAGATTGCGTGGCGAATGTCCATCGTACCAGCAACAGCGAAAAATGTGCCAACTGAAGAAAATAGTGGTATAAACAATCCTTAAAAGTAATGGGGGATTCTTTCTTTCAACCAATCAGTTCGAGAATTTATTCAAACTCCGCCCACTTTTCGAAAACATTATGCAATACCTATGATTCCTTGTCTGGTTCGTTTTCGAAACACTACACAACACAATACCAATGATTCTTGTTTTGTTAACAAAGTTCCACACTTAGCAGCAGTAAAGTAACTAACATAGCATACAAATTCGGTAACCTATTCGCACTTTGTCAAGCATATCTCTAACATAAAACAATGTTAATTTATATTAACATGGTATATTTAAACGAAAAAATGTTATCACACAATGGTTAATGTATCATAAGCTGATCAACGAAGAATACTCTAAACGTAAAAAGTTTCCATATCTAATAAAGGCTAACATAGCAATACATGAGCTTAAGAGAAATAAGTACAGAGATCAAACATAGCACAGTCTTTGCATGAATAAGCTGTTAGCATTAACAAGAAGTCCAGCACTTAACAACAGTAAGTAACTAACATTGCATGCAAACCGTAACTTATTCATACTTTTTTCAAGCGTATCTCTACACATAATTAACGTTAATACTTACAATGACACAGTAGCAATTTAGCAAAAAAATGCATCATACACATTGTCCGATTATCATCAGACCACTTAATGCATTTAAGTTACATTTCGAGTAATCATTCGCCTAACATAACATAACAAGTTCTATTATATATCTAACCATGAATATATGCTAACGTAACATTGTTTTCACCATTAATAAGCTACATAGCATTACAGAATCTAAAATATAAATGTACAAATGACAAACTAACACCCTTACGCACGACTAACTACTAACATTGAACAAAGTGTCCAGATACTTAACAAGCAGTAAAGTACTAGGGCGGCATAAAAACGTAACTATTCAGACATTTTTCATGCAATATCTCAACATA
>JABUQX010115575.1:22500-28419 GCA_015478945.1 Trachelipus rathkii | reverse complement strand
TACGTCTTCTGGCATTAAAGTTTTCACCTAAAAAATATATTGTTTTTAAAAAATTCATACCAGGATCCGGCTCCGGCTCGCGCTCCGGAATCCGGCTCCGCGATCCGACTAAGAGTTCTTGAAACTATTTGAAAATTGCTTCAGCACAGTCTTCTATCAATAAAATTTCCCTAAAAAAATATTTTTCGGAAAAAAAATCATACTCTGGCCTCCGGACTCCATCCTCCCACTTGAAATCCGGCCTCGGCTCGACTCAAACTCCGCGATCCGACATTAAGGATTCGCACTATTGAAAATGTCCAGGCAAGTCTTCTGGCAATAAAATTTTCATCTAAGAAAATTATTTCTTTGAAAAAATTTTTACCCAGGATCCGTCTCCGAATCCGGATCCAGACCGGATCCCGACCTGACTAAGGTTTCTGCCAATTGAAAATTGTTCAGTGCGTCTCTGGCATACATTTTCACCTAAAAAAAATATTTTATAAAAAAAAAAATCATACCCAGGTTCCGGCTACGGCTCCGGCTCCGGTTCCGACTTCACCTTCGGCTCCGCGATCTAATAAGTGCTTTCTGCACTATTTAAATTGCTTTAGGCCACGACTTCTGGCACAATAATTTTTCATCTATAAAAATATCTTCTGAAAAAATGTATACTATTGCACCGGCTCTGACTCTGTCTCCGACTCCGCTCCGAGCTCTGGATCCGGATCCTACTAAGGATTCTGCACTATCTGAAACCTGTTCAGCACGTCTTCTGGCAAACAAATTTTTCATCTAAAAAAAAATTTTATTTAAAAAAAAAAATTTATACCCATAATCCGGCTCCGAACCGGCTCGCCGCTCCGCTCCGCATGCCAACTAAGGTTTCTGCCCTATTTGAAAATGGTATCAGCACTTCTTCTGGCAATAAATTTTTCACCTAAAAAATATTTTTCGAAAAAAAATCGAACTACGGCACCGCGCTTCTGGACTTCGCGCTCCCACTTCGACTCCGGCTCCGGATCCGACTCAGTCTGAAAGGATTCTGCACTTGGTTTGGGAAACATTGTTCAGTACAGTCTTCTGGCATTAAAGTTATTCACCTAAAAAAATCATTTTTTTTTGAAAAAAAAAAAATTCAACCCAGACTCCGGCTACCGGGCCTCCGCTCCAAGGGCATCCGGACTCCGCGAACGGGCTCCGGCCTCCGCGCTCACCAGGCTGCCGGCTCGCGCAATTCGGCCTACAACACGCGGATCCACGAGGGCCCTCCGACTTCACCTTCGGCAATCACTGCCAGCTCTGGCCGCCGGGACAGAAATCTGACTATCAAGGTTTCATGTACTATTTTGAAAATTGTTCAGTACGTCTTCGGCAATAAATATTTCACCTAAAAATATATTTTTAGAAAAAAAAATCGATACCCAATTATCCGGCTCCGGCTCCGGCTCCGGCTCCGGCTCCGGCTCCGGCTTCGGATTCGGCTCTAACTCCAACTTCGGCTTCAGCTCCGGATCTGAAATAGGTTCGACACTATTGAAATTGTTCAGCAGAATCGTCTAAAAAAATATTCTTCCGAAAAAAAGATCATACTCCGGCTCCGGCTCCGAGCTCGGCTCCGGCTCCGGATTTCGAACTCCGGGCTCTGACTTCGGATCGAGATCGAATCCGACTAAGGATTCATGTAACTATTTGAAAATTGGTCAGCACATCTTTCTGCCAATAAATTTTCATTAAAATAAAATATATTTCAGTGAAAAAAAAATATACCCATAATCCGGCTCCGGCTCCGGCTCCGGCTACGGCTCCGGATCAGGATCCGGCTCCGGATCCGGCTCCATTTATTTGACTGAGTAAAATCCGAAAAATGAGCTAGAGGTTGAGAATATAAAAAAAATAGATTTTCATATAAATTTATAAAAAAACCATTCTTTTGACCAACCTGGAATTACAATTTGACTGGAATTGAAATTTTTTACTTCGACACCTCTCGGTAAATAAATGCTGTTATCTTAAAAACTATTTAGAATTTTTAAAAATAATTACACCATGATGTTCAAGAGAGGATTTATCTACTAATTAATAATAAAAAAAATTGAAATTTTGATTTTGCTTTAAAAAAGTAGGGGTCTAGTTATGAAGTCTCCCTTTTTAAGATGTTTCTAATCTGGAATTGAACATCAGTGGAAAGGGTTCCAATGTAAGGAAGCCAGAGGATAAACAGGAAGTTTGTAAGGAAAAGGGAACTAATCGAAAAAATTCCTTCGTGTAGCTGATATCATTCTATAGTTTGGTATTGGCTGATATGTTGTTTGTGTTATAATTTCATTTTTGTATAAAGAAAATTTCTATAAATAGTCTTTCAGATTACAGAATTATTTAGACACCGAGGGGGTATTCGACCTAAAGAAAATTTGAATTCCAGTAAAAATTGCAATTCCGGCATAGGTTAAACAAAAGTTTTATTTATAATTATAGAAAATCTATTTTTTTATATTCCAACCCTAGCTCATTTTTCGGATTACCAGTCAAATAATGAACAGCCGGCATCCGGAAGCCGGATCCTGATCGGGAGCCGTAGCCGGAGCCGGAGGCCGGAGCCGGATTATGGGCTATATTTTTTTTCACGGAAATAATTTTATTTAATGAAAAAATTTATTTAGAAGAAGACGCTCTGAACAATTTTCAAATAGCTACAGATCCTTAGTCGGATCCGGAGGTCCGAAGTCAGAGCCGGAGTCGGAAATTTTAAAAGATGCTGGAAGTCTTTCATGAGCCGGAGTATGCTCATTTTTCCTGGAAATAAAATTCGGAAAGATCTTGCTGAAACAATGTTTCAAAACAGTATTTAAACTTTTTCATTTCATTGTATAAAGACGAAATTGGGGCTGAAGCCGAATCCAAGCCGGAAGCCGGAGCCGGAGCCGGAGCCGGAGCCGGAGCCGATAATTTTATTTATGATTTTTTCGTAAAAATAATATTTTTTAGTGAATCCTAATGCCAGAAGACTACTGAACAATTTTCAAAATAGTACAGAAAACCTTTAGTCAGATCGGAGCCGGAGGTGAAGTCGAGCCGGATCCGGAAGCCGAATCCGGAGCCGGAGCCGGAGCCGGAGCACCGGAGCCGGAGCCGGCCGGACCGAGCCGCGAGCGGGACGTATTAAATAAAGCTGTTTCTAAAAAAATATTTTTTAATAAGTTATTAAAAAACACTTATTGCCAGAACGTACTGAACAATTTTCAAAACAGTGCCAGAATCCTAGTCGATCCGCAGCGGGAGCGAAGGTGGGAGTCCGAAGTTCGCGAGGAGCCGGTGCCGCAGTTTGATTTTTTTCGAAAAATATTTTTAGATGCTGAAAAATTTATTGCCAGAAGAAGTGACTGAACAATTCACAATAGAGGGCAAGAAACCTTAGTATTCTTGGGCCGGGAGCGCGAGCCGGATTCGGAGCCGATTCTGGATTATTTAAATTTTTTTTAATAAAATTTTTTAGATGAAAAATTTTGTTGCCAGAAGACTTATGCTGAAACAGTTTCAAATAGTGCAGAATCCTTAGTAGAATTCGGATCCAGAGTCGGAGCCGGAGCCAGAGTCGGAGCCAATCAGAGCCGGCTGCCTAATAGTATAATTTTTTTCAAGAAAATATTTTTAGATGAAAAATTTATTGGCAGAAAGTCGTGCTAAACAATTTTCAAAAATAGTGCAGAAACCTTATTAGATCCGGAGCGAGCGTGAAGTCGTAGCCGAGAGCCGACCGGAGCCGGAACCTGCGGTATGAATTTTTTCAAAAAAGAATATTTTTTAGGTGAAAAATTGAATGCCAGAAGACGCACTGAACAATTTTGAACATAGTCCAGAAAAACCTTATCAGCGTCCGGAAATCCGGATCGGAATCGGATTCGGAAAGACGGATCCTGGGTATAAATTTTTTCAAGAAATAATATTTCTTAGATGAAAATTTATTGCCAAGAAGAGCGTTGCCTGAAACATTTTCAAATAGGCAAAAGGAAATCCTAATCGATCCGGAGTTTTGGAAAGTCGGAGACGAGCCGGATTCAAAGTGGGAGATGGAGTCGGAGCCAGAGTATGATTTTTTCGAAAAAATATTTTTTTAGGGGAAAACATTTATTGATAGAAGACGTGTGAACAATCGCTGAACAATTTACAAATAGTTCAGAAAACACCTTAGTCGGATCCGGAGCGGATCACGGAGCCGGCAGCCGAGCCGATCCTGAGGATCTATGATTATTTAAAAAATATATTTTTAGGATGAACACTTGTAATTGACAGAAGACTTGCTGAAACAATTTTCAAATAGTCACAAACTTAGTCAGATTCGGAGCCGAAAGTGAAGTCGCACGAGAGATGGATAGAAGCCCGGAAGCTGTGATTCCAGAGCCGGGAGCCTTGCGTAATGAATATTTTTTCAAAAAATATTTGGTTTTATGGTGAAAAATTTAGAGTGCTATAGAAAAATCGACTGAACATAATTTCAAATGGCAGAAATACCTTAGTCGGTCCGTCCGGATTCGCGATAGATTCGGAGCCTTATTCTTGGTATAAATTTTTTTTTCAAGAGAATTTTTCTTAGATGAATAATTTATTCCAGTGAAGACTGCCCTGAACAATTTTCAAAAGATGCAGAATCCTAAATCGCGATCCGAGATTCGGAAGCGAAGTACGGTGAGTATACCGGAGTATGATGTTATTCAGAAAAATATTTTTTTTTTGCTGAAAAATTTATTGCCAGAAGAGTTACTGAACAATTTTCAAATAGATGCAGAAACCTTAGTCAGTAATCTCGAGACCAAAGCCAATACTCACGGAGCCAAAGTGTCGGAGCAGGAGCTCAGAAGCCGGAGCCGGAAGCCGAGCCGGAACCGAGCCGGAGCAGGAGCCGGAGCCGGAGCCGCTTCGATATACACATGCTTGAAACTCGATATTTATTCAAATCCATAGAAGGGGTTGTAACCCCTGGCTGGGCTAACACGGCATTCTCTAAGTTGCTTCCACGTGTTTACAGGAGCAAAAACAAACCAAAATCAGCCCCACCGAAAGGCAGAGCATGCTTGTTTCGACAAATTATGCATTAATAAGACGATAAGAAAAATTCACTCGCGCCAGGACTCGAAACCATGACATCAGCGTCGCCTGTTGCAATGTACAAGAAGGTTAAACAACTAGTTCAGATTCGACACCCCATAAAAAAGTAATTCGTTACAGTTTTTAAGTTTCCTTCTTCGATTTCACTTATGCTTTGAAACTCGATACTTATTAAAATCCACAGAAGGATGATTGGTAATGTTAGAGATGTTGGTCAAGGGAGCTACTACAGCATTCTTCAGGGGCTCACGGGGTAACAGGAACCAACCTCAACCAAGGCTCAAGGAACGCCAACAGGCGCACAACATGCTTCTTACGACAAATCTGCAATAAGACGAAAAAAAATTCACTCTATCGCGCCAGTACTCGAACTAATCGACAAACACAGCCTCGCGTTAGACATCATACAGAGAAGCTCTACCACTATACGATCTCTCACCTCCCTTAGAAAAAGAGCGCAATCTCGGAAGTTTTCAATCATCCTCTTTAATATCACTGACTGAAAATCTCGAAACAACTTACTCAAATTCACAAAAGGGTGATTGGAATCTCTGCTGGGCCTACAAGGCATTCTCACTGGGTGACTCCTGCGTTACAGGAGCAACCGACCAAGTCAAGGAATCACGCCAAATACATGTGCTACACCAAGATGCTTTATATATAATACTGTATGCTAACAAATTTGCAATAAAGACGAAAAACAATATTTTCACTCGCAACAGACTCGATACAATCGACAAAAATGCGTTCCGTTAGACCAAAGATAGAGGTGCTTCTAACCACAGTTCGATCCACCTTACCCCAGAAAAAAGAAGGATCCGGAAAGTTTTTTCA
>JABUQX010115575.1:0-7500 GCA_015478945.1 Trachelipus rathkii | reverse complement strand
TTATTATAATTGTTATTATTATTATTATTATTAGTTATTATTTTTATTATATATTATTATTATTATTATTATTATTATTATTCTTATTATTATTATTTATTATTAATTATTATTTATTATTATTTATTATTATATTATTTTATTTTTATTATTATTATTATTATTATTTTATTTATTATTATTCATTTTATTATGTATTATTATTTTTTATTATTAATTATTATTATTATTTATTATTATTATTTTATTATTATTATTTTATTTATTATTATTAGTTATTATTATTATTATTCATTATTATTATTAGTATATATTATATTATATGTATATATATATTTATATTATTTATTATATATATTATTATTTATATATATATATATATTATATCTTATTATATTATTTATATATATATAATATTATTATATATATATAATATATATATATTATATATATATAGTATATATATATATTATATATATATATCGTATACGTAAGTATGCGCGCGCACGCATGTATGTTTCCGCGGCGTCTTTTCGCGCCGGTTCCGCCCCTCGCGAGAGACCGTCAAAACAGCAGCATCCTCACTGTTCAATCGCTGGCATTCGACTAAATAAAAATGAGGGGGAAAATAGAGGGGAGAGAAGGAGAGAGGGGAAGGTATCAGCTGTCAATTATATCGTAAAATAACAATGGCCTGGGAATCCATTAGGGGAGAGAAAAAATTTTAATTACCTTTTAAGTCTAAAAAGATTAATTTATGACGTAAAATAACAATGGCCTGGGAAGATTTTGATAAATTATTGCTAAAGTACAAAGCTATTAACAAAGAAACTAATACATTTTGTTTTCAAACTAATTACTTTTAATTGGCAGGTTTAAAAATTTACGACGTAAAATAACAAAGAATTTTTCAGTTACAACACATGTGACCCTATACACACAAACAAAGATACATTTTCTTTTCTATTTTGTAATTATTATCTTAAGCTCACGAGACAATTATTATTTATTTATTATATATTATTATTATTATTATTATTATTATTATTATTATTATTATTATTATTATTATTATTATTATTATTATTATTATTATTATTATTATTATTATTATTATTCTTATTATTATTACTTTACTATAATTATTATTTTAAAAAATAAAAAAGGGTAAGGAAAAGCAATTAGTTTTTTTTTTTTTTCTCAAACTTTTTCTTTTTTTCATTTATTAAATAAAAATACATTTATTTGTACAAAATACACATTTACAATATATATATATATATATATATATTAATTACATAGAAAAAGATAGATATATAATTTATATTATATATATATATAATATATATAATATATATAATATAATATATAATATATATATATATATATATATATATATATATATATATATATATATTAATTACATAGAAAAAGTTAGCATAGAGGTTCGAGAGGACCTCTGTATCCAAAAGGTATAGTTCGAGCAGTGTTTATAATAAGAGCCCTCTTTGTTGAAGTCATTCTCAGTTTCTTTGTTCCTTTTCTGATTGATACCTCGCCCTTCTTAGTAGCCCTAAAAATCATCGAAGGAGTATTAACTTCTCTATATCGACCGCTTGTATTCACATACGGTTTATCTGAATCATCAAGATTGAAAACCATATTATGAAGAGTGGGAGCTCCTTCCTTTTCTCTCATTTGTTTAATAGCAATTGCTGTTAGATCCTTATCTTTTATCGCGTTGTAATACTCTTCAGCACCCATAAGCCATTCCCTCACTTCGTTTTCAGCATCTGTATCGACTTTATCTAACACTATTTTCAGCATACCGTCAAAATTGATAATATCACTACTCAATTTACTCAATGTTAATCCCTTAGCTTTCAGAATATGATCGATGCTACCATCAGGTTTTATAAGCCTAACAGCGTAAGATTTAGGTCCAGTGCAAACAAAGCTGTCAGCTGTAATACCAGCACCGATTTCGTCTGTCAAATCACCAAGAAACCTTCCTGTTTCGGGTACGAGCTCATCTTTTTTAGCTACAAAGATGCAAGAATCTGTATCGCAGTATAATACCCTTTGACCAAGTTTTTCCATGAGTCTGTATAGTTTGACTCTTGCGTGGGCTGTAGTGAACGCAGCGATAGCTAGATTTGTAGACTTTGCAGTGTTATAAGCGTAAGCAGTGTATCGGACAGAAACTATATGTTTTTGTCCAGCAACCACTACATTTTCAATTTCCAAATCGGCTTGCTTAGCCAATGCCCAGACCTCTGCGTCACTGTGACAAATGATGTCTTCTGTAGCAGGTGCGCGTTCAGCCATTTTTCCCCAAAGAGAATTAAGACATAACTTTGCAATGAAACGGAGACCAGGGTTGCTCTTGATATTAGCCTTATCTAGTTTAACGCCTTCAATTCTTTCAAAAGCCTCGATGAAAATGTCAAGTTCAGGATCTGTGAGACCGGTGATACCTTCAGGGTACCCTGAAGCCTCAGTTTTCCATTTCAAGAAGGCTTTCACGTAGTCTGTGAACAAACCGATCATAGTGTGAATTTACCAGATTTCGAAGATCTTGTGGTAATCATTGTAGCCTTTTACACAAAAGCCAACCAATTGTTCGGGTTTGTGTAACACCCTTAAAATTCGCGTTCACTATCAGTGTGAGTGCACAATCCCTCGTATCCTTCTTTAGCGCACGTTCGACATAGGGTAAATATTAGTCTTTCTTTATACCTACCGGGTAAAACAGGAATGTATAAGTTTTGAGGAGGTAAAACGCTAACGTAAGCTACCCCGAAATATTTCTCGTGCATGTTCGCTATGTATTCAGGAATGCTAGGGATGTCACTGCCAACAAGTTTCTTCGGGATGCCTGTAGGGAACTCTTGAGATTTTTGTACCCATGGGTACAGCGATGTGAAATCTAAGTAACAAATTTTATTAGCACCGTCTGTGGGAGGGAAGTAATATACAAAGGGTTCTGTACGACCTCCGTACAATGCGTCGCCTATAATAAGTCTATTATTGGCGACATCGTTGCCTATTCTATTAACATACGGTCTCAGAAGTTCCGTATCCTCCTCCTCTTCGTCAGGGTCAGCGTTGAGTATACTCACCAAGCACTCATCTTTCATTTTTTTCCATTCGCATTCCCACACCCTCACAACTTCAAAGCCGGCTCTTTTGTATGCTTCTTCCTGCAGCATGGTTATTCTATACCTGTCGAGACTGGAGACACCTCTATGTTCAAGCTTGCCATCCTCACAACTCTGATGCCCATGCCAAATACATCCATGGAACAAGTACGCTATGCGTTTCTTTTCCACGGGTCTAGCACCGGGTGCAGACGCAGCCTTATCCATAGCCTTCCATCTCTGTTCATTCCTGGGTTTCAGCTGGTTGTCTACTTGAAGCTGTCTGAGGGCTACAAAGGCATCTCCGTCAATAGGTGTATAATCAACAACAGGGACCTCAGTGTAACCGTCTGGATGTACGTGTTTATTCTTAAGTTTAAACACTCGTTCGCCGCCATTCCGGGCATGGGTTATCCTTTGGCCTGTATACTTCTCCATGAATGCTATCCAACGAATACCTTCATACGAATAATTTTTCTCTCCGTGTCGACTAATATGAGCAACAGTATCATCTTTCATATAATGAGTTTTAAAGACTCTAAAACATAATGAAGCAATTGTACAACATTCTGTTAAACAATCTATTTGGAACATATCAATGAACATCTTTCGGAATTTTTCAAAACTTTGACGTAAAATGTCAACATCCTGCACACAATATTTAGTGCATTCTGATTTAATGTCATACTCTCTGTTCTCGAACGAGCTATACCATTCGGTAAATTCTCGTTTCTCTGACTCTTCCATGCGGTCAGTTTCAAATAATTCTCTAGCAGGTATCCGACCAACATAATTTACATTATCCAGAGTAAGAAATCTATAGGGAAGAACCCTTTAGCTACATCACCTTTAAGCCCCATGCATTTAGGTAGCTTCTTCAAAGCACAGGGCATGTATAAGAGAGTATCTTTAAATGTTATATTATGCTGAGCTGTCATAGTGATGATCTTTGTTCCACGTTTTACAGGGTTACTGGAAATAACACTAGCACCGGGTCTTGCTAATAATTTACTGAACACGAATTGAGTGTCGAACTTACCTCCATTATGAGCTGCTACTATTATTTCGTCTTTCTGATGTTTTTTGGAAAAACTGAATAAATAATTTATGAATTTATCGACTGGACACTTTTCTGTATCATTTTCAGCATTCAAATCCAAATGGAAGATTTCCTTTCGTTTAGTTCCACATTTCTCGCACTGTTCATTTCTTAATTCTTTATCGCTGCATTTATAACAGACCAGCATACTTACAAGTAAGTACGGTACCATGTCAACAACTGATCGGCCATCACCTTTATCTGTTTCGTTGTGGTTATACGTTTCCACATCGTAATAAAATGTGTAAACATTTTTCTTTTCCTGCCAGTCCTTTTCTTTCTTTTTCAATGTTTTCATGAAACATTTATGAGCCCCTTTATCAGGGTTATACTTCTCGTCGCAAACGAGACAACGTATATTCACACAGTCATGTTGAATCTGTCCTTTATTATCTGCAATTTTCGTTGTATCACACAGCTCACAAATTTTTATTTTCTTACATACCCATTTGTTGTTTTTTCTATGGTTCTTAAGACATTCTTCATTATAAAAGTGACGATTACATTCAGGACAATACTTTAAAGGAATATTATTATCTTCAGCCCTTCCCCCGCATTCGTATGTGAGACACTGTTTACATTTATAATATTCACATTCCTGGTTTAGATGTAAAGCCATATTTGTCACAAAACTGTAACATTGTCTACAAAAAATTTGACCCTTTATGTTCTTAGGATTCACACTACCTATTGTTAATTTGATTTTATCGTTGGGGAGAGGGTAATAATAATGAGTATTGACGGCATCCCATCCTATTATATACAAATCTTTATCTCTATCATTTTCTCTTGGTTTATAAACCACATGCAACTTTTCATCTTTATCGTTTCTGTAGACAAATATCCTACAATTTAAGACCCGTTCTATTATAGCAAATTTATCAACAGTCAAAGGTTCAGCATAATTTAAACCGCACTGATCGGCTATTTTCCCAGCCAATTTTACTATAGTATCAGTGTCAACATTATTTATCTTTTTTTTCAGTAACAACTTTTACACAGGTTGCTATAGCTTTAAATCCACAACCAACTGCATCAATCCTCCTATCATAAGTACTTGCGCATAAATGACGTGTGATAAGCTCACGGTGGATAAAATTAACTTGATCAGGGAATAGAGGTCCACTCCCTTCAGGGTTATGTAATACCTGGACTTCAACGATGAAATCGCTGAACGTTGCTTTATCTCCTGACTGAAAGGCCTGTTCTAGTCGGGTGCACAAAGTTGACACCAAATCATCATTATCTTTTACATCTTTATGAGCAAGGTTGACGTGGAATTCGTTGCGAGCACCATCATTGAAAGTAAACCAAAATCTTGCTTTGTATTCTCCATAGTTCACCTCCTTTTTTAGATGTTCAACAATAGCCCGAATGACCCTTCTGAAAGCATCCTCAATATCAAGCCCTCGGTTGAATACATTTTCTTCATTGACCCTGATTCTGTACCGATGAGTGTCAATGACTCCTGAATTTCTAGAGACAGCAGTCGTTGTAATTTCTAATAATTCAGCTGTAAAATCTTCATCATCGTCATCATCATCATCATCGTCATCATCACGTTTTCTTTTGTTATTCTTCTGTAAAGAGAATCAATCATAAATATACTAGTAATAACATAAGACCTATCTTAACCTAACTTAACTGATTCTATCATTTTCTTATTGTTTTTAAATAATTACAGTTACAAGATTATCTATAGCATTTACTTTAATTAATAATTCATTCAAACAGTATGTATTTAAAAGAATTTCGTAAATTACACTTACCCCATCATCTGGGCCATCATAAGGATCAACATCCATAGGTGTTTCTCTGTGATCGTTCACTCCGCTGGTTCCTGCACCGGCATCGTTGACCCATGTAACTCTTTTCTTAGCATCACGATTTTGAAGACCACGTTTAGCTTGTACAATTTTACGATCTTCACGGGGTGGTTCAGCTTCTCTGGGTTCACCATTATTATCAGATGAAGGATCGTTGTTGTTGTTGTTGTTGTTGTTGTTGTTGTTGTTGTTGTTGTTGT
Source organism: Trachelipus rathkii (assembly GCA_015478945.1). Classification (NCBI taxonomy): domain Eukaryota; kingdom Metazoa; phylum Arthropoda; class Malacostraca; order Isopoda; family Trachelipodidae; genus Trachelipus; species Trachelipus rathkii. The sequence goes on along the minus strand of JABUQX010115575.1, from coordinate 1,235 downwards.
TGTTGTTGTTGTTGTTGTTGTTGAACCCTCCACCCCCTCCTCCACCTCTGTTAAACCCACTAGCTCCGGAGATATAGCAGAATGGGCGAAACTGTAATAATAAATTATAAATAAAATATATAAGTTCCATGTTTTCAAAATAAATAAAACACTTACAATAGAAATAAATTTTTTAAGAAAAACAAATTTTAAGAAAAACAAATTTTTAAGAAAAACAAATTTTTAAGAAAAACAAATTTTTAAGAAAAACAAATTTTAAGAAAAACAAATTTTTAAGAAAAACAAATTTTTAAGAAAAACAAATTTTTAAGAAAAACTAATTATTAAAAAGTTTTCAGAAAAAATAAAACACTAAAGTTTTTAAAATAAAAATAAATATTTTTTAAAATAAAAATAAAAATAATAACAAGACTTACTGCAAACAATTTCATGAGGTTGTGCATTTTTCCGGCATTGAAGATATTTAACTGCGACATTCTGAAGATTCTCAGCAGGTATCACGAAAACAAGAACTGCAATAAAAATATTATTATTATTATTATTATTATTATTATTATTATTATTATTATTATTATTATATTAATATATTATTTATTAATTATTATTATTATTATTATTATATTATTATTATTAATATTATTATTATTATGCACTCACACAACGGAAAACACACCTAGAGTAACTATCGCTAAGATGCAGACTCCACGACAGACTGAATAGAACTACCAGCTAACTCCCAAGCATAAGTTATATATGCCGTTTCACCCTCCCCCCCCCCCCCAAACATTACGAAATCCCTATAACTCCGCCCTCTTTCAGAAATTTTCAAACCTAAACATGAAACATTAACCCTTCCCGCCATTTTGTATCTTTATGCTTTATATATAAAGTTCAAATAAATATTGTTGTTAACAGTTTTGAATAAGCATTGGTATGATGAACACCTTAGAAAAATTCGTGTTTAGATCCCCCTGTACATCTCTCGTATGTGGTCCAACGGGATCGGGTAAGACCTACGCTTTGCTAAAGTTCCTAAAACACCCTGTTCTATTCGAACAACTCCCCGTGAAAATAATCTGGTGTTACAGCATCTATCAATCTATTTTTAACGAATATAAAGATGTGATTCAATTTCATGAAGGTATATACGATGTAAAGTCTTTGGAAAATATACAGGGTCATAAAATTATTATCCTCGACGATTTGATGCATAAACTGAACGAGGAAATAGCTTC